>JAKWBJ010000207.1:0-190000 GCA_023159175.1 Wohlfahrtia magnifica
ACCCTTAAGGACAGTTTGCACCTTGGATTGAGCGCCTCCAGACTTATGACTCTGTCATTGAACACCATAAAACATGGAAATGCGGCCTTGTAATTTGGAATGCAAACATTGTGTGAAAGCTGGGCGAAAGGAGTCCATCCTTGATATCCGGCTAACGCAAATAGACGCAAACGAAGACTGGTCAGGAGCGCAAAAGGGTGACCCAATATTGGCAAAGGTTATAGCCGCAAAAGAAGAGAACAGACGGCCCACTCACAACGAAATATCAGCAGAAGGTCCCCTTACAAAAGCGTATTGGGCACTATGGGACAGTTTGAAATTGATTAATGGATTCTTATATCGTCATTGGGAGAGTGCTGAAGGTAGAACTTCATCCAACCTGATAGTAGTGGCTTCCTTCAAGATGAATGAAGTTTTGAATTAGTTCCATAGTGAACCTAGTGGGGACATCTTGGGATAACGAAGACTCTGGAAAAGCTAAAACAACGTTTTTCTTGGTTTGGATGTCAACAAGAGGTGGCCAACTGGATATCAAACTGCACACAGTACCTGGCAGCTAAAGGCCCAGTAAGAAGAAGTCGAGGTCACCTACAACAATACAGCACTGCAGCCCCATTCGAGCGGATAGCGATAGACGTAGCAGGCCCTTTTTCTGTTAGCACTGCCGGAAATCGTTATGTCCTCGTTGTAATGGACTATTTCAGCAAGTGACCGAAAGCTTATGCTATACACAATCAGGAGGCAACTACGATTGTAAATGTTTTCGTGAATAACTGGGTATTTTGCTATGGTGTTCCGATAGAGTTACATTGCGATCAGGGAAGAAATTTCGAGTTTGGCATTTTCAAAGAAATGTGTAAGCTATATGACATAAAGAAAACTAGAACAACGCCGCTACCCCCGTAATCGGACAGGATGGTAGAACGATTCAACTGAACTCTAGAGGAATATTAGCGAAAGGTGGTTAGCGAGCAGCAAAAAGATTGGGATGAACACATTCAGAAAATTCTATTAGCATACCAATCAGCCGTCCACGATTCAACGTCTGGATCACCCTCCAAGATTCCTTTTGGAACTGAGTTAAAACTACCCGCTGACTTAGAGTATGGAGTCAAACCTACCGCGGAAAAAGAAGTTACTTACCTCGAGAAACGAGCTTCATGAATTCGTGCGCTCACTAATAAAACTAACCAGCGGTAGAATGAAGGCCAGGGCTTCCAAGAGGGACAATTAATACTGCTTTTAATCCATAGTGGAAGAAAGGACTATCTCCCAAATTACAGTCTAACTGGGATGGACCCTACAAGGTAATCAAGAGCCTGAACGATGTAGTTTACCGAATACAGGAGCATAACAGCGCAAGAACTAAAATGAAAGTAGTGCGCATAGAACGATTGGCAAGTTACGGGAGAGAAAGTAATGAGCCTATTCGGGACGAACAGGCTTAAGTGGGCGGCAGTGTTACGAAAAGTTTGGAAACAACTGTCGTTTGCAACATCGCTAAAATAAATAAACAAAAGCGAACTACGAACTCATGCATACACGTTTTTAAAAAGGTAGAAACGTAACAATATATTTTGGGCATTGGACATCACATATGGTAAATATAGCACTTTATGTACGTACATATCAGAGAATGACAAAAGTAGAGTTTTGAGTACTTTTAATATATTGGCGGCCAAACATGTATGAGTGAGAAAAGTTAAAAATAAAACTATACCCATACACAATATATTCAAATCCAGCGCAACTTAAATAACTGCAGGTAGGAGTTATGTGAAGTGCCTGTCATATCCGAACTTATAAGTGTAAAGTGTGGATGAGTATGAGTATATTTATACTTGAGTATAAGTATATTTCTACTCGAATAGACACAGAGTATACCTAGAGTATATTTCTACAAAATAAAACCTTTTGAAATCGCTGTGATTCAGTTCATAGGTGTTTTATATTTTTGACATTTTAGTAATATGACTATATATATACGACTATATATTAACGACTATACATATACGACTATATATATACGACTATATACGAGTATATGACTATATATATACGTGAGCTATTTTTAAAACATTTTTAATGGGTTTTATTTAAAAAAATAAATTGCTTGATTTATATAAATAAAGTAAAAACCGACAAAAAAGTTGTGATAAAATTAAAATCATTAAAAATTCATATGATAAAAAAATTATCTGATTAATAGTTGTATGTTTAAGATTTTATATATAATAATTATTTAAATTCTTCATCCGTGTAAGGCCAAAGGCAACTCTTTTAAGGATTATGCTGAATTTCGATCAAATTATAAAATTAGGGTAAACCTAATTTCTTATTAAGTTAATTAAAAAACTTACATGTTAGATTTTTAGATAATTTAGCTTATTAAAATATATGTTACTTATAATAACGCTTAGATATAAAAACAAAGAACATATTTACATCTCATTATTATTAACTAGAAAGTGATCGCTGGTATATTATATTGTTTTGGGTTCGAACCAATGATGCCACTTTTGGTAAAATTCTACCAAAATTGGTAGAATATTTTCCGTTTGGTAGGATGGTAGGCTAAAGAGATTTTTGCTAAATTTTTGCAGAAGTTTTAAAATTGCAAAATCACTACGTTATTAAAATTTTTAATAGCTCACAAGACTAGTTGTTTTGTATAAACGTGAAACAAACAAACAAGAGAAGCCTATACATTAATGTGAAAATAGTGCAGCTGTACTGTGAACACTTTTTTGACGCCTAAAGCATAGAGTACCTTCCGTTTTCGATGGTTAACTTTAGTTATTACAAGAATTCTTTTATTTTTTAAATTTTATAAAGCGTTAAGTGCAGTTTTAAAAAAACAGGAAATGTTTAAATAAATTTTACTTTAAAAGGCTGAGATTAGAACTAAGTTGTAGGAATGAGGAGGGTATACACCTTATCTTGCAGCTCACAGTATATGCAAATTTTGTAATTTTTTTTTTATAAAACTATGTTTTTTTTAACGGTTTTTAAGGGTTGGTAGATTTGTACCGATTTTGGTATATTAAAACATTTTGGTAGAACTAAAATTTTTTCAGCTAATAATTGTAGCTAGGAAAAAAATGCGTTCGAAAGCTGCGCTACTAGCAGGAATAGACAATAATTTCATAGCTAATTTTGATAATTTGGGATATTTGGTAGAATTGTTTTTCCACCATAGCATTAAGTCGAAATCCTCTGTAACCCCTAGATTTTCATTGCGGTAACACTTGGAAAGAAAAAACTTAAATTTGAAGTAACTGGCTGTGGAGAAGATGGCTAGGAAAATTGTGAAGTGCTTATCGGAGAAATAGTTACTGCTGACGTGTGTGTATCTTTAATAAGCGATTGTTTTGCTGGTGTTGACTAGTGTGTATGAGAAAATTTTGTCAAAACTTCAGTATGATATTCGGTGAATTTTTCGATATAAAGTCGCTTGAAGTTGTTTGAAAATTATTTCGAAGTCCTTGCACATCTCTTTTTAACCTTGAAGGACAGAAGAATTAATATTTAACATACGCCGCCTTTGAACATTATCCGCAAGAATTTCATTGATCTTTGCGTAATTTTCAAAAATTGACTCAAACATTGCGAAATTGGAATTCCACCTTGTAGGACAATTGCTCTTCAAAGTTGTTTCCAGCATGTGCTGCGTATTGGCATCTTTAGAGTGTTTTACAATTTTTTTTTTTTTTTTTTTGTAAGCGTTTGTAATCCCTTCTAATTTATTTGTAGATTCGCATTTGTAGAAAGCATTGGTTAGAACATTAGAAAAAAGATAAGCCAAACAGTTTAATGTTGTGAAATCTTTTAGTGCACTTAAAATATTACTTCCACGATCAGTTACGAACACCATATTTGATATGTCAGTCACATCGAATTCTTCAAAAAGGCTGCTTATTTTTTCTTTTATGTTAACTGCTGTATTAGACATAAAATCCATAGATTTTATTCCTAAGGTAATATCTACAATTTCGAAATTCAGTTGGAATTGTAAAGTGGCACGCAAGAAATTACTCTTAACGAAATCGTCGCTCCACATATCAATTGCAACTGCACCTTCGCCATTGGTAATAAGATTCTCTATGTGTGATTATATTTATATTATTCTTCTCTGTGGTTGTCAATTGGATTTTTTGTGACAATGTCCTTGCGCTGGGAATAAAGCTGTCTAAATCAACATTTTTACCATACTTTCCACCAATTTGTAGACACTTTTGAAATAATTTACGAAGACTGGAGCCTTCAACGCTGCTGAAATGACGGTAGTCTTCTATAGTAAAATCAATGAATGCTTCAAAGCAAGCATTTCTCTCGCCGCTATTTCTTTGAATTGGTGTATTGCCATTAGGCTGTGAATAAAAGCACTTGTGCTTAATGAAATTTGATGTTTGATTCTTTACAAATTTAAAAATCCTTCAGCACATTTTGTGGTATACTCTGTTTTGTAAAACAGATGCATCCTCTTCAATTTGAAGAATACAATATTTTTTCCAGTTTTTCCTAGCATTTTATATAGTCCTTCATTTATTTTCTTTAAAATTTCGTCACAGTCCTCCATTATTAAAACTTACATCGTACAATTTGAAAATTCAAATGCTAATGAAAACGTTAAAACTCCTAATCCATGATATAGAAAGAAAATTATTTTTTTTTTTTATATTTCGCACAAGTTTTTTATTGAGATTTATAGCAGGTAGTGTTCTTCAATAGGTTTTCAAAACAAAAAATAAATAAATAAATAAAATAAAACATTGTAATGGGAATTACAAAATGCAATAACAAACGGAATAACCGTTTGATTTTTCTATGCTGAAGTATCAGTTTTTTTTAAATGATTTTTTAATTGCTATTTAACGTTTAAAATACAATTTTTTCTGTCTTGGATTTTTTCTTAGGCATAGATATATTTATATATAAAAAAAACAAACAAACAAAGAAGATACACAAACATTGATGTAAAACAGCATACCAATTCTTTTATTCGTCCATACATTCATGTCATATGAGTACTTATTATACGCATGGTTGTGTACAGATATGTTTGCTATAAAGTGGAATTATATCTGTGTGTTGTTAATGTATGGTATACAGAACCCCCAAAAAAATAGATAAGTACTTAAGTATAGTTTGTTTTTGAGTACTTATTGTCATTGTAATATATATATATATATATATATATATATATATATATATATATATATTATATATATATATTATATATATTAAAATATATAATATATATATTAAAATATATAATATATATATATTAAAATATATAATATATTAAAATATATAATATATATATATATATTAAAATATAAGTACTTAAGTATACTCTGTTTTTGAGTACTTATTGTCATTGTAATATATATATATATATATATATATATATATATATATATATATATATATATACATATATATATATATATATATATACATATATATATATATATATATATACATATATATATATATATATATATATATATATATATATACATATATATATATATATATATATATATATATATATATATATATATATATATATACGTATATAGTAGAACCAAAACCATCAGTAAAGGTACACCTTTCCAACGCATGTATTGGTTTGTGAATTGGCTTAGTGGTTCTCCAGTTATAAAATGACGAACGTAGGGCAACTTATTTTTGGATATGTATATAGATTTATTTTTTATTTGGAAATCAATCGAAAACGACTGAACCGATTTTGTTGAAATTTGAAGACAGAAGAAGATTCGGAAAACGAAATAAGCTATGCTGTTTTTCAAAGTTGAATCTGGCCGAAAACGGGACAAATTGTCGCCTAACATTTCAAATTTATTAAATTGGTAACCTAAAAGTATGCGAATAAAATTAAGATATAATTATTTTGCGGCAAAACGGGCGATTTTAGTGACATTTTGTCTGAAATGGTACTTATTTTTTGATTGCTAACAGTCATAGTCCACTTCAATCGTCGTCTTCGTAAATAAGTGGCACAAAAGTAATAACATCGGGAGAAAGAGGAACGCTAGTCTCATTTATAATATATTGTAAATAAATTCCCATGCAACACCTAATGAGTGAAGGTAGTTTTAAATAAAGTTGTAAAATAACTTTTTATATTATTTGGTCAATTTTAATATTAGCCTTTGGTTAAGAACTAAAAAAAGTTATAGTCCGGTCTAAAGGGTGCATGAATTAAAATTTCCTGGCTAAACATGGTGAATTCTCGGCGGATCAAAGATGTCCATTAGCATTGTAATGGCCAAACCGTAATTAGGATTTTTTTCGCGTAATTATTTCGTTCATTTATAACTTTCCGTCCCACGTTATGATTCACTTAAAAAAGTTCGATTTTGTTGCGTTTCACTGATGACAATTCGATCAATAAAATTTCTTTGATCTATTAATAGCGCTCTTAGAGTATTCAACCTTTTCAAAATGATTTTATAATACTGTTACGTTTTCACCTTTTTAAAAACGTATTTTTATGAGTTCCTGGATTGTAGTTAAAATAAAATAAATTTTGTGTTTGGTTTTAAATAAAAATCCTTTATTAAACCGTTATGTGCACCACTGCTTGTAATCTTTTTACAGGCAATAACAATTTTTATTCTTAATTACTCTGTCTGTTTACAATCTTGTAAACAACAACAATTACTCGGCAGATCTTTCTACTTAAAGATCTTCCAACCCGATCGTAGTTATAACTTAGGTTCGATCACAACCTTTTCAACCAGAAGTTATCCACACTTAACTCTCTTTACTGAGTTAGCTCCAACTAAACTGCTTTTCTACTTCACGATTCACTCCACGAGTTTGCTCCTTATAAACTCTCTTCACACAAACTGCACTCGCTGAGTTTACTTTACTTAAACTGCACTCGCTGAGTTTACGACACTTAAACTGATTGCTGTTCGCATAGATGTGCTTTTTATATGGCTGAGTAAACAACACATCGAAAGCAAGTAGATTCCATTCCTTTAATTTCTTTTCAGTTCTTTTGTAGCCATGCGTATGTAAACATCTACCTCTTTCAGATCTTAGTATTTGTTGTTGCTTGTTTATTGCCTGTTACTTGTTTTCTTTTTTGCTTAATTATTGTTGTTGCCGTGTTATTTTTATTTACTTTGTCTCTGCTAATAGTTGTTGTTGTTGTCGATTTAGTTATTTGTAAACATTAGTATATTAAACATTAGTATTTTGTAAACATTATTTATTTTAGCGATGTAATAAACGCTGTGATGCCCAACCTTATGTTCGTAACAATACTATATGGTTGATGTTTGTTGCCCCAGTAATAGCGAGGTGCCTCTTTGATATCGAAACAATCTTGACAATTTTTGACTTCTGAGCTCGGCGATCTATTGTGCCAAACACTCCAGGGTAAGACCCGCCATCTTGATTGTCGACTGAATAGAACTCCCATCGAGTCAATACCCCTGGTCGGATGACAGTCCGATCAGTCTGTCCAATCGAAGCAGTCTCCAGAGGAATACCTTCTACCTTGTGTATGAAGACAGCCGACGAACCCGTTCAGGCCCAATAAAGGGCTTCATTAAAGATCGTCTCCGAATGTTTGCCAAAGCAACACATTCACAGAGACTATGATCCGTCGTCACCACCTTCTCTCTACACAGGTGACACTACGAATCAACCACTACACCTAGGCTGAAGAGGTGTTATCTGAGACAGTACTGGCCAGAACCCATCTATTAAAAATTAATTTTTTTTATAAGAAAAGCTATTTGGAAACGGATCAGTAAATTTTCACCATACACATCATTGCCTAGAAGGATATCGATTTTCGATGGCGAATAAAATGTTTGATGTGCTAGAAAATATTCTTATAAATTTGGTAAATCGTGTTTATTGAGTTAAAATTAAGCTTATCAGACATTGAAGATGATGCGGTTTCTGCTTCAGAAAAATATTTCTAAGAATTTCATCAAATTATTAATTTGGGGAATTGTAGTGCTAAAATTAATGGATTGCCCCCATACCTTTTTCGTTTGTTGATTAGAAAATTTAAAATAGCATCACCTGCCTGGACTCCTGTAGTTTACAGTTGAGACAATGATAAACGAGTATGATCCAACAGCTTTCGCGTACTTTTAAAAGAACCAAATCTCGTATATACTATATTAGATCGGTTATACTATATATCTAATATTTTGATACCTTTTCTCAAACCATTTCCATGCGGCTGCGTGGTTGTTCTCTTATGCTGGAGCCTTTAAGGTATTAAAATACTTCTGTATTCCAGTGAGAGATTAAAATTTTTGTAATTGGGTTCTAGTGTTCTTAATAGATTAGCTTTCAGATCTTTCTTGGACGGGATTGCTTAAGAAAGTTTTCATTAATCGCTGCATGATGTCGTTGAGAGGCTCACCATAATGTTTGTAAAAGCGAGTAAAAGCATATTTGATATATTTATGTATAGTTAAAAAAAACAGTGGATTAGTAAATTACCATAAAAAATTAAACCAACTTCTTGTTGTTACCTTCGATTCTGCAGTTATATCAACGTTAGAAGAGTATAAGCTTAACATCCACGTAAGAGAAGTGCAATACGTACGTAAATTATTGGTTAAATTTAATTATGAATTTTTCATTTATGTAATTACATTTTATTATCTATCAGGCCAGTATTCGTTGGTCATGGGTAACTTTTATTAATAAAATGTAATTTTAATCAATTCAAAATTGAATTCAATGAATTCAAAATTTTTATTTATTTTATTATTAATATTAAACTTTTCTTTATAACTGACAATTAGCTACTGAACAACAAATTCTACACTGATTCTTATTTAAACTGGTTATTATCGTTTAATTGTTTTTGTTAATCAATCAATTTTACTGTTTCTATAAATATTGTTACAAAAATCAGGTTGAGCACCCGCATTATATTGTTAAAAATAAATTTAAGCACAACAACAACTACGTGCTTACTTACAAATAATAGACAGCAAAGAAAACAAATAATAAACAATGAGAGACAATAACAATACGACAAAAGCTGAAAATAGTATTTCGAAGTATGGTTTACTCAGCCACATAAAAAGCACATCGGTGCGAACAGCAAACAGCGAACAACTCAGCGAACGTGTCATTGGTTTCAACTCAGTGGAAAGAGAGTTTAGTGTGATTAAGCTCTGGTTGAAGAGGTTGTAATCGAATCTAAAAGGTAGAAAGACTTGTTGTTGTTTACAAAAATGTAAACGAAGACAGTAACAAAGAATAGAAATTGTTGTAAAAAGATTTTAAACAGTGGAACACAAAACTGTGTTAATAAAGGAGTATTAATTAAAAACCAAACAAAAGATTCAATAAATTACGCACACATAGTGTTGCCAACAAAACAATAAAATCGTTTAATAGATAGTGTCTAAAGTTGACTTCAGCCATTATTTGATAAATGTTTTACACATTGGCGCTTTTTAAAAATGTAGAGAAAAAATGAACGCTAAATTTACCATTTTTATATTTTTTATATTACCATAGTTATATTGAAAATTTAATGTACTATATATTGGAAGTTTATTACTCCTTGATATTTAATTTATCTCAGAACAATACTTTTTTATTTTTTAACCCTTGTGCTGTTAACATCAATTTCTTTTAACTTAAAGTTTGAATTAAAAATATTTAACCGCGATCCTTACTTACCTCTGATCCTTATCGCTAAAATTTACCTTAACCTAGAAAATAAAAATAAATATGTATGTAAATAAGATTAATACATAATCTTTATAACGTACCTGAGAATTATATTTTTTTTTTTTATTTATGGTTTGGTATTTCATCATAAAGGTAACTATTTTTTAACATTACTTACCATAAAAAAAAAAATTAACCCCTCATTTTCTGTTCTTTCTCTCCCACTCATAGACTGCAGAGTTGTCGTATTTTAGCTCAAACCCCTCGTTCAACTCTCATTGAAGAAGTTTGTGTAAAAAATAACGAACTGTTATTTTTAAATGGTTTCCTCTTATTCAACGTTTATGAATAAGGATGTTAACTTTTTTATTTATAAGACAAAAAGCTTTAAATAACTAATGTATTCGTAAACCCTAAAATAAGGATTTTTTATGAATACAGCCGTTCATATTTAAAACATGATACTTGTTTACTTGTGTAAAGAACCAACCAAACAGGTAGAACTCCCTAAAAAGATCAAGTAAGAAAAAAAATGTTGTTTTGGTATGATCTGTACATTACACATTACTCGAATTTATTCTACTTAACCTCTTTTATTATTAGCTGAACTTCTTTTCCACAAAAATTTTACTTTATATGCTATTTGTTTTTTGCAGTACCATTTCAACAAGTTGAAGCTTTAAGTGGGGAAACAATTTATCTTCCTTGTAACGTCAGCACATATGACGGTGACGAGGTTGTTCTAATTTTGTGGTATCGCGAAGATAAAGGCACCCCTATTTATAGGTAAGTGAACCAAATAAGTACTAAATGTAGATTTAATTAATTTAATTACTGTATTCAAATAGATAATCAGCTATAACGCGGAAAACCAAATATATTATATTGCATTCTTTTACTCATGCAATCAATCCAGTCTGATGTATGATATTTATCCGTCTCATGAATTTTGGCATCGATTTATTAGTGCATATTTTTGTATATTTTGCTCATAAAAGCATTTTTTGTATATTTCAGTTTTGACTTTTTTTTGGTATTTAAGGAGCTTTTAAACCTTTTTAGTATATATTTACATTTCTTGCGCTCTAAAATACTTTTTGTTTTACATTCTGACCAAATCCTGGCATATTTTGTTTTATTATTAAGTTTATTACTGTTTACCAAGATCTTAAACAACTTTTGGAAGAATATACAAACTATAAAGTGCAATTAGGAAACGTCAAACGGTCAAAATATCCCTGTATATCGCAACTGTTATTTTAAGTGTTCTGCATTGTGACATAGGAGCACCAAGCCAAAGATTCTTAGTTAACGCAGTTGTTTTGGACAAAACAAATCAATTATTTTATAATTGCCCGACTTTTTAACGATTCTTTTAAGATACTGGACGAAAATTAAAAAAATAACTTTATGTTGCTATTTTTGACAATCGCTGACAATCGTCATAGAGGCGTGTTACCCTAAACTAATGTATATTACATGCGCTGCCCATTAAGAGTATCATTTATAGACACGTATTAGAGAACAGTACGAATATGTAGACAAAGTCATTGCAAAATGTAATGAATGTTTTAAAAGAAATGAATCCACACCTTTCATTGTCGCCCAAATCCGTAAGAACTCGTTGGAGAGCTAGGCCTGCGGCAGTCAATTACTACGCTTATAATTATGAAAATATCTTAATGCGGATTCTCAATATATTAAAATGGTAACAGATGAGATAAAAAATATAAATACCAGAAGTGAAGTGATTTTGATTGCTGAAAACTTTAGGTTAATTTAAAAGTTGCTTAAAAACTGCAAATCAATGGCCTCAAAGTAGTTGAGTAGTATGCCATATTTACTAAGACGGTTCAGAATATTGGCAAGAAACAAGATTGTAATACAAAACTGAATATTAAAATTAAGCTAAAGCAGATTATAACAAAAAACGATGGACTTGGTGTAGTAAAATTTTTGTCAATATTTAATAAAGGATCGTGGCGCATCGTCTTAAAGAATCGCTAAATGTATCCCGATTATATCAGTAGACATGAAATGATATTGTCAATGTTTTCTTCTCGGTCCCGGAAGCTGCCCCTCAAGAAAAACTCGTAAAATCTTATTTTCCTAAACTGTTGGCATTTAATTTAGAAAAATTGATCAAACTTTTCCTTGTAGCTAGCTAGACATTTGGAATAGGAGTTTAATAGTAAAACAAATATTTGTCAATAATTCATTACAAATCAAAAATAAATAATAAAAAATTAAAGCAATATTAATTCAAATAATATTTTAACAATGAAATTAAAAAACATTGTTTTTCTTTAGCAATGAAGAGAAATACTTTACAAGAAGTGTACTTGAATCGAGTTTTTTCTGGCACCCTTCTTTGCGACATCTCATATACTTATTTTTATCTCTGACTCCGCATACAGGTATGTATCTATTTTTAGAAAGTCGAACATCCCTTGGTAGAAGTGAAATTGGCAACATAGCCTTTCTTCTTGGAAATTCTTGGTCATCGCTAAAACTGCTATTAGCATCGCGTATCTATTTATTTTTTTTCGTAGTACTAATACAAGCAGAGAAACATTCCCCAATGTGTAGCTTATATTCTAATAAGTCAATCGGTTCCATTTTGGTAGCACCACAAACAAGTCTATCCTTTTTATACGTAAATCAACAATTCGATATAGCTAAATCAACCAAATGCCGAAACACTTTCACAGGGTACTTGTTAGTACGAATCGAAATGCGAAATGGTCAACACCTCCCTCCCATTAACGTATTGTATCTTTTAACATCATTCGGGCAATTAACATTCATGTATTTTTTGTTCTTTATCCCATCGTCGAACAATCTGAATCGGTTCCGATTTGCCCACTTTATAACAGATATTTTATCATTTCACCTTACGAATTCATTGAAACTATCTCATCCTTTTTAAGAAGGGCTTTGTCAGTTGAAAGCTTTGATCGCAGTTCTTTAAGTGATCTAGTTTGTTGAATAGAACCTGTCCCATAAATAATTTACACTAAACGAAGTGTATCAAATTATGGTAAGTGAAATAACGATGCATAAAAACTTCACTTCCATAGGAGATGTTTTAGTTAAGTTTTTCCACTACCGTTCGTTTTCCGTTGAGCCATGTTTTTTTCCCTAGTAGATAAAAAAGTCTAGCACAAGACCATCTGGGCAAGTTAGGGTAGCCAGATATTAAATTGACAAGAAAAGTACATTGGGGAAATATGCGCAGTGCAATTAATAAAAAAGTACATTATTTCTTTAATCCAAAACGCTTTAAAAATTCATTAAATAACATGGAATACCAATTAGTACATCAAAGAATATAAAAATGCGATCATTTTCAATAATAGTTCTATCAAATACTTAGCCAAAGTGTTTCCGTACGGTTACATTGTGGTAAATATTGGCCAAAACAGCGTAACCACTACTTTATATAAACATTTTATGAAAACATTTCCTTTTATGTCCACATTTCGTAAGAAATGATTTAAAACAAAAATAGTGTAAAAAATAATACGATATTTTATTATATAAATTTAAAAAAAATAAACAATAAAATACAAATATTTCTATAAAATAGTGATTATCCTTTTTCCGTCTAATATTTTCCTCAATGTGACCGTAAGTGTAATCAAACAATTTGATTTTACTACATATAAATTTTGAAGCCACATTGCTACTCGTATATCAATCTTAGATTAATAGAAGTCGGAAAAAAGGTGTCATGGGCTCTAAAACGGCATCATATGCACTTTATCGGGATGTTTCAAGCTACTTGTTTTTCTGGGCTAAAAAACTTTTATTTTTCTTAAAAACATCTAACATAAAACTCTAAAAATAGTGCTTTAGCGTACTTTTATAGGTGTTATACAGAAAGCAGTGCATTGACCAAAAAAAGTACGTGTTTGCTGAAAAAATTACGTCTGGCTACCCTAGATGAAGCCAAAACATACATTTTGACACCACCTGGATTCAGTTTTACTGAAGGGTATCATTTGCTCATCCACGCAAAAAATTAAATTTAATTTTAATTACGTACATCTTTCAATTACAATGCATTCTTTATATAATTTTTGTAATGATAAATAAAAATTTAAGAAAATTAAAAAAAAATGTTTTTTGATGTGTTCCTACGAGCACTTTTTCCACAGCTTCGTGGGCAACATCATCAACTCCTTTCTCCTCCGAAATGATTTCACTGAGTTTATTCACGCTTTCATCATCTGAAAAGTCTTCCACGTCACTATCCATTAATAACTGATAGAGGACCTGCTCTGTCAGTCCTTTATTTCGTGTCAGTTTTTAGTTCAAACGTGCAGCCGGCTAGACCGGATACAATTTCGTTACTTATGAGCCACTCTTTGCATCAAATTACTTACCTTTATATGGAGATTAAGAACACAAGTATATTTTGTCAGACGAAATGAATTAAGGAAAAAATTTAGTTAAAAATTAAGTGTTCCTCGAGTACTTTTTCCACAGCTTCGGGGGCAACATCGTCAACTTCTTTCTTCTCTGAAATGGTTTCACTGAGTATATTCACGCTTTCATCATCTGAAAAGTTTTCCACGTCACTAATAACTGATAGAGGATCTACTCAGTCAGTCCTTTATTTCGTGTCAGTTTTTTAGATTTTAGTTCAAACGTGCAGCTGGCTAGACAGGATACAATTTCATTACTTATGGACCACTCTTTGCTTCAAATTACTTACCTTTATATGTCTATTCAGAACACAAGTATATTTAGTCAGACGAAACGAATTAAAGAAAAAAATTAAGTTAAACCGACAAATAAATACACTTTTTTACGAGCTACTACGCCAAAGCTAAATTTTTAAACAGCTAATGATTAATGATTTAGATGATTGATGATTTAGAAAAATTACGTTTTCAGCTGCCTACACAAATTATCACACAATCGTAAAACTTCTTACAACTTTAAAAAAGTACGTTTAAAAAATGTCGAGCGGGCCGCACGCCAGAAGCAAAGATTGTATAAAAGTTTGTTCAGATGTAATAGACAACGCTTTATATATCAAAATTTAAATTAATGCCTTGTAGTTTACTGCAATAACAAATACATACTGTTACGTTCTAACCATTTTAAAACAATTAAGTTCCTTTAAATTGCGTTAAATAAAATAAACAACACCAATTTATTGTTTTACTTTATACAGTTCTCTTTATTTCCACACTTTAGCTTTATTCAGTAACTTATTTAAATTCCACTTTATACAAATTACTCATTTTTTTTTTTTATTAGCGCCTTAGCATGACTTTACTCTTTAACAATTAAATTACGACTGACTGGCTAAGCTTACTTTACCTACATTATTTTATTTATCCAAATATTCCATTGATACATAGTTTATCTTAAACTAATTAATTATGTGAATACTTATTCTATGTGTAAATGATACTTATCATAGACTTATCAACCAAAACTTAAACTACTGCAGAATAGCCGCAATCCATCACCAAAACAAACCAACTCTTATATTATATTCCTCAAAAAATGGAAATACGGAAACATTCATATACTTAAAACTAACTTAGAACACTACCTATAACTAATTACATAACAACAGGGCACAGACATCCACCTCACTGTGCAGTGTTATACACCAGGCTGTCCAAATCCAAGGTATTCACCCCCCAGTGATAAAATAGCAGGCCCTCGTTGCTATAGAGCACCCCTCGTGTTATACACCAGGCTATCCAAATCCAAGGTATTCACCCCCCAGTTATAAAATAGCAGGCCCTCGTTGCGATAGAGCACCGCTCGTCCCTCAACGTCAGGACATCTACAAGCGGCAGGTATCCGCGCACCCTTAGGGCAGATGATCGTTCTAAAAATGCCAGCGCAGTCTTCATAAGAAAAACGTCGATCGTCTGTCAGCCCGCATGGTTGTAAACGACCCGACACGACGGTCTCCGGAACGAACCATCGGGAAACTGGCGAGCCCTTAATGCAAGACAAGCCGAAAAAATACGCCTCTCCCAGACCCTAAGCCTGTCTCCATCTGACGGGATGAAATCCCAAACCAGACAGGGAAGGCATAAGACATCAGAGACCTCCTTACGTAAACTTTTCCTTCGGCGCAGTAACCGACAGTAGGAGTGGTATATCCCATTCATTCTATCCAAAACAGAATCCACATGTCGATGATACTCGAAACTCTCATTTAAAATCACTCCGAGATATTTAATCCTGTCGGAGAGTCCTACAACCTCTCCGCCTATCCTCAGCACCACCTTGCGTTGGGATACAGCCGTCCACGCCGTCCCTTAAATATTACGCAATCCGTCTTTTCCATATTCATGCAGAGACCCCATTTGCAGAAGTATCCGCGCAGTCTGCCCAGGCATCCGTAGTCTCTCATTCATCCTTGCCGCTCAGGTTCGAGTCTCTGCTCAGACTGATGATCCACTTGTCCCCTTTCAGTTTCCGGTACTCAAAATTTTTATTTTAATGCCAAGCCCATTTAGGTACTCGGCGACCTCATCCGTCTCAAAGGTGCCCGATAGGCCCCTCAGCATCAGTGAGTAAGGCATCTGGTCCTTCGGTGTATAGGTGAAGAAGGATACACCATTCTTCACCAGCATCGCCCCCACCCTCTCATAGTCCACCAAGGTACAGACTTCTATGTTGGCTACATTTGCGCCTAGAATCTTTAAGTTATATTCCTTGTACCCCAAAAGTTTGTTAAGGTCACTAGTCAGCAAATTTGCGTTGATATTGTACGTGGTAAACACCGGGACGTTTCCGTGCTTACTTGTCATCTTTGGATTCTACACTGCTTTACTCCCGCTTACAGCTTTGGTCTTCACGGCCTCTTTCGAAGGCTTAGTGCCTCCACTCTTGTCATTTACATTGCCCACAGCAATCTCTTTGTCAGGCAAGTCTTCAGTTGGAATATTCACCTCCTCGGTGGTCACGTTGAATCTTGCCACCATCTGTTCCATGGTCTTTCTGAGAAGATCAATCCCATGTCTCAGGGAACTTACTTCCTTCTGTCTTAGCTCCAACGTAAGGAGTATTTCGTCCGCAGTCACCACTCGCGGCTTCTTCTTGGAGCAGGTCGCCCCCCATCGGCCATTATATTTGGGTTGTATCCTTATCAGTTGAATATGAACACGTCACTGCTTACTCTCTCAAAAACAATTATTTGGAATTTCCAACCCGCAGGTAGAAACAAAATATGCGGCAGAAAATAAATGAATTAAACAATTCTTCGCTCTTGCGCTACGTCTTCACTCGTTCGCTGTCTAATGAATAATGTTGACTGGATAAGCACAATGCACCTCCATTTATAGCAAATTGACATTAATTTCGAATGATCTTGTACATACTAGAATTTTATATTTAACTACTTTAATTCAAATGTAATTGGCACCACCGTTCAATACACAGTTGGTAACACTGTTAATAACACAATTAAGTACAATAGAATAACTTCCTCAAAATAGTTTGTGGCTCTAAATAACCGAGAGACAAATAATATTTGAGCGGATTTTTATTTTATTAAACATATTCATAATTTAAATTTTTATTAATTTGATGTTTTTCGGAATTGTTCTTTGTTGTTGATGTACTTTTTTATTTTTCTTAAATTGCTTTTTGTTGTTTTCTGCTATTATTTTTGTTTTTTCTTCTTAGTTTTTTTGCAGTTGTTTTTTATGTTCTTTTTTTACTTTGTTTGTTACTTCTTTTATCGTTGTTTTTTAATATTTTTTGTTCAAAGATGTATGTGTGAAGGCACAGTGCACACAACTATTTGTGTAAGGAACAATTTGCAATTATTTCTTGCAGTGTGGTATGAGAGAGAGACTCTCAAATTACTACCACAATTGTTGTATGTTATGTAGCTTCCCAGCAGTACAAATTTATTACGAATGAAACACATCCAATTGTATACTATTTTGTCAACAGGAAAAATTGATCTATAATTTTTAAGCACATACAACTAACATCCAATTTGGATGAGTCTCATTCCCATACATTGTAAAATTAAATATACATTTGAAGTAAAAAGCCATAGCACTAGCATCCGATTTGGATTGGTTTGTAGGGCATTACATTGCTATTTCAGTTTCGATAATAAATTTTGAGTTTTTGCTGCTATTTATCCAATTGCTGCTATTTTTCCAATATTGAATTTGCGATAACTAAATAAAATGAAAAAAATAAATAAATTTGACAATAAAACCCTTCCAACTTTCAAATACAATGTCTGTAGCATTGGATACATCCAACCTTCACTTACAATGCAAAATTTTAGCCCTCTTCATAATCTCTTTAAAATTTAAAAAAAACATAGAAACATGCGCTACACCACTGCTTCGTTCACGGCTAACAAGCTACTGAATAACATTTGTGTCTCACACATACGTTTTTAGTTGTAATTATGGTTGCCGTTTGGAATAATGTAAACAAAGCGCACGAATTTTTTTGATACACGTTTTTTTAGGATGTTAATTTAAATTGAAAGACTATGGCCGTATTTACATTTTGCAATTAACGCGGCGTTTTTTCCACGAAATTTTTTGTTTGTCAGCAAGAGGAGTAGAGAAGAAGGCGGCATTGAAAAAATTGCACGCCGACGCATGGATAGGCATTTTTTTCGATTTTGTTGTATTTCATTTTTGCTTTAAAATATGTCGCTGACAATGTTTCATAATTGATTCTATTAAAATGTTGTCAACTTTTTTTACTAAAGAAAAAACGTAAAATTTTATTTTTAGCAATTTGCTTTTATTAAAAGTCTTTTCAATCTATTTTTGTATAATTTATATTTTAAGAGAACAAAAACTGGTTAAATCATGTTTATAGAAAAAAAAAGAAAAATAGATAAAAGTAAAGTTTTAATATGGAAACATGAGTAAATTTATGTGTATAATGGAAAGAAAATTTAATCCCGATTTTATATTTAAAGCTACATATAAGGGCATGTATTTATTAAAGCCAGTTTTTTTCCACAAAAATAAAAATATAATAATAATCAGCCCTATCACGAATATATTTCTCATTACCTTTTTCATTTCTAAGAATTTTCAATTGAAATTTTTAGCGAATTTTATCCCTTTTCGTTTATTTTTATAAAAAGTCTTCAATATTAAAGAAAACTGATTATGATTTTCTATAGAAAAGAAAAAATAGCGATAAAATTCAATGAAAATTTGAATTAAAAATTTTGTGAAATGGGAAATGTATTCATGATAAGGCTGAATAATAATTTTTATAGGAAGTGCACTTAATAATTGTAAAGACCATTTAAATAATTTACAATTAAATTACCAACTAAAATAGAATTCTTTGAAAAATGTAATATTTAAAAAATCAGTAAATAATGAAAGAAAATGCTTAGTTGATAACACTGTTTACTTTGACATTTGTGAGTTTATAAACAAATTATAAAATTAAAAAATGAAATATCATAAAAATATTTGTAAAAAGTTTTAAAAATGTGGAATAGAAAAACAGTCGAGCTACTCCTAGTGCAATACAGTCAAAAGAAAATTTGTACAATGTCCGACATCCAGATTATCAAGATCGCTTTTTGAAATTTATGAGTGCTTAAAAGAGGTGAATGGAAATGTAACCAACCGACTCAATAAAGCAAAAACTCCACAGCTTGCGGACGCAATATTTAAATGAAGTGAGAAAGGTTGCAGAAAGTAAAAGAAGTGGTATTGGGCAATAAGACGTGTACGTGCCAAAACTATGGTGTTATAACCAAATGAAGTTCTTAAAGACGCATCTATGTTCAAGACCTTCTTCTTCAAATATAAGTCATGAAGGTACTAATTTGATTATTAACCTAAACTTTACAATGTACATACATAAGTACTTATTTTTAAGAAATACACAATGCTAATGATAGTGCAGAAATTGTAATTGATGCCTATGACGATGACTCTGTTCCTGGACCATATCCTTCATCCATTTCAAGTGAGGTAGAAATGTCTGAATCATCTTTATCACAAATATCGAATCCAAAACCACATAGGCCTGACTCATGTGCACCACAAGTGTCGACATCAGCTAAAAAAAGGGTAATTGACATAAGCATCTATATTATTTATGAAGTAACGTATTTTTTATTACAGATATTAAAGTTGAGTGACCAAATTAATGGGGTAAAATATTAATAAGTAAACGTTTAGAAGAAACAAGTGACTACGACTGGCTTAGCAAGCAGCTAGATTTTGAGTTGAAGTCTATACAAGATGAAGAAATACATCGGGAAACTGCTTGGAAAATACAGGAGATATTACGGGATACTGTGCGAGCAGATATTAGCAAAAGAAATTGTACATTATCAGTGAATACATAATTTTATAATATAGTATATATATAGTATATTTGTTCTTGTTTTTTATACAAACCAAAAGAACGTATGAAGCATTCATTCATTCAATTGATCATTTAATTTTAAAACATGGAATTCCTGTTTATAATAAGCTTTTTGTAGTTTTGTTTTTCGTTTTTTGTTGTTGTTATTTTTATTCGAGAATAAACATTTGCTTTTTACATTAATTTAAAAAATGTATTTTACAATTTGCTCTCCTGCCAATCAACTTTTCCTTCATTGCAAAAGTAATCTTCAAATCCCTGTCGAACAAGTTCTGCAGTCCCTCTTGAATTTGTAATGCTTTGTAATGAAGACGTTTCTCTGGTATCGTAGCTTTCAGACGGTGTGAATTGCAAATATGTTGCATTTTGTTTGCTAAGCAGATTGTGGAGGACACAACATGTCTTTGTAATCAACTCAACATTTTCAACTGACAAATTAATGGTTTGTTGGAATATGCGGAATCTATTAGACAAAATTCCAAACGCATGTTCAACAACGTGTCTCGCACGAGAAAGGCGTATATTGAAGATTTGTTGATTTTTATTTTTGTTTTATGTGAATATGGCTTCATTATGCGTTTTTGCAGCGGGAACGCATCGTCGGCGACTAAAAAATACGACAAATATCGGTTATTTCCAAGTATTTTGTCCTTTGGAAAATGAGCTTCTGCATTATATATAACTTCTTTGAGGTCGCTTTGAAACAAAACACCAGCATCGTGACATCGCCCATTACATCCAACGTTAATGTATGTGAAACGGCAATCAGCATCTACAAGGGCCAATAGCAGAATGCTATTAGTTCCTTTATAGTTGTAATAAAAGAACCGTCAGCACGTTTGGCTTTAAAATTGGCGTGCTTGCCGTCCAAAGCCCCTAAACAATGTGGAAATTGCCATTTTAATGCAAATTGCTCGGAAATCAGCTCCCAGTCATTTCTGTTTGTTGGAAACTTTTAAAAACGAAATAAGTACATAAATATATGTACATAAATATATGTTTTTCAACCACATTAATAGAAATGTACATTTTTTTAAATTTTCTACAGATTACTTGGCAGACCTCTGGAACTGCATAGGAAAGAAATGATGTGGAAAGCCTTGCTTGAAAACTTGTACTGGCATACGATTCACCTGTAGCTAGGGAACGTAAGGTAGCTGCTAATTTTTCTTCCGGTAAAGGTAGCTTCATCCATACGAAGATATCCAAAAAAAGAACACAAATCCACTGAAAGCTCCTTTGTAAGAAAAGAAAATGATCCCATAGTTGGACGTTGTTGTCTCCATTTCTTGACCCACTCCCTTTTTTGCCTTTTGTTAGGCAAATTTATAGCAGCTACACAACAGTCTAATAAATCCAAAGTAATCCGAACATCTTTATCTTTACTCAAGTCCATAATTTCTATGGCTAAATAGGTAGTATGGATAACATTCTTAATGATTTCTTCTTTTAAATCACACATTTTGAATTTTTCACAATTAGAAAATACACAAAATATATTTATTTAGAAAACAGAAAAGCGAACATACATAAACTGTCAAAATAAATGCCTTGAAAAAAATTTAAATGTAAATGTGAAAGGCGTTTGAAAGCAACTCTAAAAAGGAATAGAGAAAAAAACGCCGCGTTATTTGCAAAATGTAAATACGGTCCATGTAATAAAGGAAAATTTTTGGTAGGACTTTTTTCTTCTTTTAGCAACCCTGGTTTTAATATTCACGAAGAGAATAAACAGCCGAAAAACTTCGTTACCTGAAAAATATAAACTAGCATCGCTGATCTAAATGTACAAATGTTAATTCATCTTGTTTCATAGACATTTTTAATTTTCGTAACAATACTAATAAAAAATTCTGCTTTATTTTAACAAAAATTTTAAGTTTTGTATTCAAATATTTTAAAATTTTTATATCATATTTTCAGATTTTTACTGCACATTTTATGTGCATAAAACACTTTTTAAGAGCATATTTCTGGTTTACTTGAATATTATATTGTGTGTATTTTTATTTTGTGTGACGTCCGTTGACGCAATGTTGCTGATCTGGTTTGTTTGTTTAATGGTTTTTTTAGTCCAGAAAAAAGTAGTTTGAAACATCCAGATAAAATAATCGCTATGTCGTTTTAGAGCCCATGATAAAAAAAATACTTGTTTCGCTCTCTTATTGACAATTGCTTATCATATCGTTTACACGTCATATACGTGTTTTAATTTGGCAATACTGCGAGAGAGCGAAGCCTAAGTAAGGCGGCGAAGTTTCTTTAAAAGCTGCAAATACTACATACACAGATTTTTATTGGCCTCGATATTTATCTTCAACTCAATTAGAAATTTAAAATTCGAATTCTTCTTTATTTTTAAAATTTTGTTAAAACTTCTTTTTAGATATTTTAATATTTGCTTATTTTTCGTTTGTTTACATTTTGTTATTTTGATAGATAGTTCAGATAAATTGTCAATAACAAATAGAGAAGACAACAATTATTCTTGTTTCCGAAGGTGTTTTATACTGAAACAACTTAAAACAAGATGTTTAGCTGTCTAATTTTTGTATGACGAAACATGTTGTTTTAGTTGTGTTTGAAGCATAAATTACGAATGAGAGAGCGAAACGCGAATACTTATCTATGTGGAAACATGCTATAAAACTTTCTTATTTCGACTTTTATTACTTTAAATTTCTAAATCTGTCTAAAATATTAACTAAAGGTACGGTCACATCGAGGAAAATATTTGATTTAAAAAGCGTAACCCCTATTTTATAGAAATATTTGTTTCTTATTATTTATTCTTTCAAATTTAATTATTAATATATCTTTACATTATTTGCATCATATGTTATTAAAGAATATGTACATATTTTAATTGTTTGTGTTTGATTTTAAAAATAATTTCCTCAAGATAACCATACCTATAAGGTAGAAGCACATAGCTCGCGCTAATTCGTCGGCAACTATCGTGCGTTTAAAAATATACGCTCATGAAAAATCGCAAGTTACACAACACGTATTAGAAAATACATTCTCCGTGAGCTGATTTTTATTTGTTTTCATATTCGTTTAATTGATTATTTTTTTGTGGGCTGAACTTTTCAAAAATACATAACGGTTAAAATGTTCAAAATTAACCAACTTTCTGTCGACAACGCGTCAAAATGTTTTTTATGTAACTTTTATGTAAATGCACTAACGCGTGCTATGTACTACAGTATCCACTCGATTAGTCGTTGTTCGAAGAATTTTTTGGTCATTATTTGATCGAATAATGAAAATAGCCAATTTATAGTAACAAATAACTGAAACAATGTGCATCAATTAACTGAGCAACTTTTGTATGTAAAATTTGGGGTGTAAAATAGACAAAGGTTATAATTACTTAGTTTTACACAGTTACAGTTTATCTGTTAAAATTGGATTAAAAAATGAGGCACTTCTTTTTGTTTTCATTACACACTATTCGAACATATTGAATTTTACTTGCTTTCAGACCAGCCGTTACTTGTTTGTTAGACATTTTAGTTAGAGTTTTTAAAATCAACCTAAATTCCGCAATGTTCCACAATAGCGATAGCTTTTTAAAATATATTTCAAGAACCAAAAAAAAGAGTTCGCAGTCGAATCGTGCAATCGATTGTTTAATATTGAACCCGACCAAAATGTACGTGACGTTGATCTTTAAGAAGATGTGGATCTAAACGAAAACAATCTTCTGAACGAGCTCAACAAAACAATACAAGAAATTGCAAGTTTTTAAAAATGTAATAAAAAGTATTAGAATAAGAGACGATTTAATGTATTTAGTAGGGAGATCGGGCGGCTATTATTCGACCGTTTTAACCGGTTTTTTGGTTTTCGAATATCGAATAAACCAGTTAATTTAGAACGAATAACCGGTTAATTTAAATAAGTATAATTTTTATACGTTTGTATATTTTTTTATTGAAAATAAGCCTTTTATTGAAAATATGCATCGTTTAACTATTTTATAAATTTAATTATTTTTGTATATATGACAACCATGAACGTCGCACAAAGAAAGTGAAAACCAAGGTAGATCGAAAAAGGTATGCACTGTTGAGCAAAAATAACCTTTTCTCATCTTCTCTAAATAAATATTGATTTTTGTATATAGAAAATGATCAGCTAGACTCATTTAAAGGCCACAAGCCTACAAACGCCGGTTCCGAACGACAGATGTATTAGTTAATGAAGTTTTTCACAGCGTAGATACATATAACCAGTGGCTAGTAATGTTGTGAGGTGATATGGGTCTTCGTTGGAAGGTGGGTTTTTTCATACACATACACTATAAATACGTGGTGCATAAATTTAGACCCAGTGATGCTCGAAATATAAACAAATTTTCTTGTCGAGGCAATTAAGGACTCCTATATTACTAATAGATGTACTCAAAATAAAACATTTATTTTTTGTTATCTTAGGCACCTAAATTATAACTGTAATAATAAAACATTTAATTCCATTCTATACCAAGTAATACAACAAAAACGAAATTAGCTCTTTGAATAGCTGTTCGAAACTTAAGCATTTTTCAGTACTTTGAGTAATAAACTTTGTTTTCTATGGCATCTGCACACCGTTTTGGCATAATTTTTATTATATTTGTTAGAATTATTATTGATTGCCACATTAATTTTAAGCTCTCCATCAGCTTCTGCTTATTTTTAAAACGACGTGGTCCAACTTTGCGCTTCAAGAATTAGGAACAATTTTATTTAAATAAAAGAACCGGTTAACCGGTTAGTTGAATTATTATTAACTGAAAATCGGTTTTCTAAGCGCTACTTTTCGAATTATTCGAAAATCGATTTTTGAAAAAAGTCAAATAATTGATCTCCCTAGTATTTATACAAGACAAAGAGATCAGAAAAACTTTTTAATGAAATTTTATTGCTATCATGAACATCGCACCGCAAGATCTGTTCTTTCTCCTACGCTATTTATAATATTATATCTTAACGACTTTATTCCTCTTACTGCCAATCCTATCTACTCTTTCACAAGTGACAACAACATTTGTCATTAATGTTCTTTTGATCGTAGGCCGAGCCTCTTGGAGATTGGGGCGAAAAGGAAGAATATGCACAACACTCTCTCAAGCGACCTGGCGAAAATCTCCAAGTGGGCTCATGCGAAAAGGCTCAATTTTAATGCAAGCAAGACCAAATATTGTTTTTTAACACTCAGACGTGGTGGTGTGTTGTCATCTGTGTCCACTGGTAATGTAGATATTGGGAAATCAGATGCTCTTAATGTTCTGGGGATAAGAATTCACAGTGAATTCATTCAAGAATTAAGACACTGCAAGCAATACTTCACTCCATCTGATCTCCTTAATATCAACAAGACCTATAACCAACCCAAAATGGTATAAATCTATCATGTATGCGTCGGTGCTTTAAAATTGGAGCTTCAAAAATAGATTACATTTTGCAGTATAAGCCACTTTAATTGTTAGAAGGGACGAAAAATATTCTTAACTCTTTTTTTTTTGTATATATATATATATATATATATATATATATATATATAAAAAAAAGATATATATATATATATATATATATATATATATATATATATATGTATTTTTTGTTTACAATTCAATATGCATTTTTTCAATGTTATTGCCATATCAGCACAGTGGCGTACCTAACATAATGTGTTATTTAAAAATGAGTTTTCGTTGCCCACAACTGCTACTGTTTTCAGACATAAATGTAATCGTCCCCACGACGCACTGTGAGTTGTCCTATAGACAAAATCAGAAAATCGGTATTCATAAAATATATAAACATAAAAAATATGTATTTTTGTATACTTTTACTTAATACTCCTTCAAAGTTTGGTAAATTTGAATTTTTATTGAAATACATAAGTGTGTTTTTCAGAGCAGAAAAAAATAAAAACAATCAACAAAATTTAAATCATTTTTTAATGGAAGAATAATTAATAATTCCCCGCTCTGTGATGCAAGACATCTACTAAGTCTATATTTGTGGCATTTAAAATATTCATTGTGGTAAGCATATTAAAGATTACAACAAGATTATTTATTATAAAATAATAGAAATGCTTTAAATATACATTCTAATAGGTATTATAAATTAAAAAATAATTTCCAAGCACATTTACAATGAAATCTCTATCATTGTACGTATACCAGGTCCTGACGTTTTTATTGTCATTTTATATGAAATGAAATTAAAAATGACTTGCATTACTTCATATATTATTACACACATACGACAAATATTTATTTATAAAATTGTTTTTATTTTTTAAATTGTTTTTTATTTTATTAACGAATGCACACTTAAAGATTTGTTATCACTGAACTGATAACAAGACATCTACTAAGTCTTGCATCATCGATGCGTTTACGACTTAAAGAAGGTGTTGAACTCTGTTCAACAAGGTTGCCATAACCTCTATATATTTTTTCTTCTATTGTGAATTTTATTATTTTTATTTCGAAAAACAACAATTTCATTTCTTTTTCTCCTTTTTTGATATATTCTTTTCATTTTTTGTCATTACCTTTAATTTAAATACAAGTTTAAGTTTAAAATGATGAAAGATTTTCATACAGATTTTAGTTGTTAAGAGACCGCCAAGAAGGCAATAAAGAGCTTAAGTTTAAGAAAAAGCTTTAAGTCCTTTATTTCGGTTATATATATTCAAGAGGAATATATACCCCAAAACCAGGTTTTAGCGGGCTTAGTCGACTCATAGAATCTACAAATGGTCCTTCGACAAGTTCTTGCGGTCTAAGACTGCGATTTTAATTCGTGCCGTAGGCCCTGTCAATTATCAACGGCTGTTGCGCGTTCCTAGCTCGAACCCCTTCAAGTAAAGAGTTACAAGAAGTCACTAATTATCAACGGCGGTTGTGCGTTACCAGCATCAATCCCAACAATCCTATAGTGGCAAGAAGTCTCAAATCAACAACTTAATTCCAACAATTATCAACGACGGCTGAGCCTAGTCAGCGTCATTTTCATCAACCTGAATAAGACAAAAAGTCTAACAATTATCAACGACGGTTGAGTCTAGTCATCGTCTATTTCATCAATCTAAGTAAGAAAAAAGTTCCAACAATTATCCACGGCGGCTGGACGTCATCAGCATCAACTTCACCATCCGCAAAGTGGCAAGAGGTCACTAATCATCAAAAACAGTTTGGGAGAAGTGGCCAAATAATCATCAACGGAAATGTGGGCTGCCAGAAACAAACCAATCAAGAGTAAAGGGGCAAGAGGTCACAAATCATCAACCACATCGAAGAAGAAATAATTAATTCACAAATCCATCAGTCTTAGTGGGACAAGAACTTCGAGAATCATCAACTTTACCACCAAAAAGAAGTCCAACACTAAATTCGTCACCCAATTCAAAGGTTCAGGCATTCTTTAATTGGTAAATATAAAGAAACAGAGAAATAAGGTATGTACAATGTAAATTGGTATTTGGTACGACATAATAAAAATCTATAAGAGAACAGTGTAGGTAATTAAAAAAATAAAAAGGGTTTTTTCTCATAAAATAAAAACAACAAAATAAACCACTCAAAATAGGGGGCAAAAGATCAGATCTCACAAGATCATTCAACAACGTAAAGAACAACAACATAAAATATTACAGTTCCTCAAAATCCAAAAGAAAATAACTGTTACCAAATTTCACATTAACCTTGACCTAGACAATTACCAAAAAAGAAAATAACAATAAACGACACAAAGTACAACGGTTTGTAATAAGAATTCTTGAAGACCTCAAAACCTCACGTTCCATGCGTTTCTATTCAAATGTAATTATAAATGCATGCTCTCAACAATTTTACATATAACTGATCTTCATTAACAAAACATTATTCTAAGAGTGAAGTGCTATTTAAACTTAAATATAAAAAAGAAAAAAACAATTAAAATAAGTAAGAACAAAACATACCTATAGTGAAAGTGAAATAAAAAATTAAAAACAAAAAATTAAATACTTAAATCGGTAAAATTATAAAGAAACTAAAAACATAAAATTATTAAAAAAAAAATCATAAAACAAAAACCAAAAACAAAATACAGTGTTACAAAATAACAACAACAAAAATTAAATTTAAAAAACATACAATAGACAAAAAAAAAAAAAAATGCAGCAAGAAACAGCCTGCAAAAACAATAAAAAGAAACAAACAAAATACAAACAAGGATCCCTTAGATAAAGGAAGAAAACAAGGGCTTGCAGTAAGTGCAAGTTTTTCTCAAAGAAATTATTATTTATTTGATTATATTTTTGTTGTTCTTGTAGATTTATTACAAGTTATTCACGTCGCAACGCTTAAATCGTTTTTTTTCTCGATTTTTTTGCAAAACAATTGGGAAAAGTGAAAAAATTAAATAAAATAAAATTGAATATTTTCTTCTCGAAAAGTTGGGAAATATTATTTGAAAATGTCGTTGAAAAGAAAGTATAAATTTGATATTCATCAGGTAACCGCATTTTGTACGGAATTTGAAGCTATTCCTGAGGATAATCAAACAAAATCATTACTTCAAGTAAAGCTTGATGAGCTGGAGAGAAGGTGGGCTAAGCTGACGGAAAGTTATGAGGCTTTCGTAATGGACGAGAAGAGTGAAGTTGGCGAGGACTTTAAAGATGGCATCTCGGTTCAATACGAAACACCATCGGTCAGATACCAAAATTTAAAAGCGAATATAATGGAGAAATTATTGAACAAAACTGCTACGGATCAATGTATAAACAATCAAACGGACACAACAGTTATTCAGCAACCTACGTCTGATCCCCCGAAATGCCAATCTTCGAGGGTGGGTACGTAAAATCGGCCGAGTTTAGGGATATGTTTTTATCATTGGTGTCAAAGAATACAGACATATCCCCTGTCGAGAAACTTCAGTACTTGAGAAGCAAAGTAAGGGGGAGGCCTATCAAATCGTAAAGAGGTTCAATTTGGTTGGACAGAATCGCTTCGAAAGCCCAAGAATATTAGTGCACCAGCATATTAAACAAATTTTGTCAATACAGGCGGCTCAAAACGATTTTACAAGATCGATTAGGCTAATTTTGGACACCATTGATGAGAAAATCGGCATTTTAAAGAACTGCCAAATTGATGTTTCTTCATGGGACCCAATTCTAATTTATATATGCTCTTCAAGACTACCCAAAACACCTTGCGAGCCTGGGAAAACTCTCTTAACAATCATAAGAAAATTCCTACATGGAAGGAAATGAGAAATTACCTCAAGAGAAAAATTGCAAAAAGTGTAACGAAAATCATTCCTTAAAGCAGTGTAAACATTTCAAAGAATTATAGGTAAAGGAAAGAATCAAGTTTGTATATTCTAATTAGTATTGCACGAATTGCTTGTCCCCTAATCATTTTAAAGCGAAATGTCCTGGTAAAGGCTCTGCTTCCATTGCAAGAAGAAGCATTACACCTTACAGCATCTAGATGAAGAAAACACTCGTAAATCCAGAGAAAGTCTCTGTAAGATCAACAAGCAGGTTCATATAACACTCAGGTAAAGAATAACGCAAATCGCCTTCAGATGCCAGTTCCTCAAGTTTTATTCCTCAAGGACGAACAATAATTTTACCAACGGCTCTAATTTACATAAAATAAGCAGGTGTTCTATTTACGGTTTGTGCGCTACTCGACGCAGGTTCTAAGAAGAGTTTTACATGGAGAATTCAGCAACAGCTGTCTATTGCTGTAGAAACCTATCGCATACAAATTTCAGGGGAACGTTAGTAGGCAGGTCGAAAGAAATTTGTAATTTAACATTGCGATCTAGAAGATCAGATTTTGAAATTACAATGAAGGCCATAATTGTTTCATTAATGCATTTCCTACCCAGTTCACCCATTCAAAAGCATCATCTTCAGGATATCGGTTCATTGGAGTTAGCTAGTTAGATCCGGTAGCGATTATTTGCCATTCATCAACTTAAGCGGTATAAAGTCTAACATCGAGAATATCTTAGAAGCAAGAGAATCTCACTTTGGAGTTATTTATCAGCTCCGAACCAGGTCTTAAGAGCAACTCACTTTCTACGGTAGTTTCGTCAGTGGAATGAGCAAATAAAACAGTTTTGAGAAGTGGAGGAAGTAGAAAAAGAGAACATGTAGTCTGAACAAGAAAGGTATTGTGAAAGTTTTTACCAGATAGCAGTTGAACGCCAACCAGAAGGAAAATACGTAGTAAGACTACCATTTAAGGAAAACTACCCCACTGAAATCTTTTTGGGATCGTCAAGAAACATTGCCTGTGCCCAATATCTTCAGATGGAAAAAAGACTCGACAAAAATCAAGATTTAAAAAATCAGTATCAGCATGTTCTACTAGAATATATCGACATGAATCACTTGGGACCAGAAAACCATCAGGAACCGTTAACAAAGAGGCATATCTCGTTCTTTCTACTTCACCACACAGTTATTCCTCCGGAAAGTAAATCTACCAAAGTTCGCGTTGTATTTAGCGCATACAAGAAAGCCTGTAGTGGTTTTTCATCAAACGATATTTTACATCAGGGCTCAACTCTTCTAGGAGAACTTATGCAATTTTTTTATCATGGAGATTTTACGAAAATGTTTTCACGAGCGACATTCTAAAAATGTACCGCTAAATTTTTGTGCATAAAGACGAGACCAGAAAATTATATTTCGTACAACACCAAATGATTCCATTAAGGTTTTTCAACCCAAAACTGTAACTTTTGTGGTGAACATTGCACCATATTTGGCAATAAGAACTCTTCTGGAGCTTAGTGAAGATGGTAAAACAGTATACCCATTTGGTTCTAAAAGAGAAAATTTACTTTGATGACGTCTTGCCTGGAGAATATGATCTGGAAGAAGCAAAACAGAAACAAATACAATTAACAAAAGCAATGAACAGCACCGGGTTTCCACTAAAGAAAACGATAGCCAATCACTACGTTCTTCTAGAAAATTTAGCCCGGGAAGATCTTGAGGAAGATTTTTTAAGGTTTTGAAAACTCTAGCACTTTGAAGATCCTAGGTATCCAATGGAATGCCAAAAAAGACAAATTCTACTACGTACCAGAATTACTGGAAACTGCGCCAGTTACCACAAAACGACAAATCTTATCTGTTATCGCAAGATTATTTGATCTAGGTTGGCTAGGACCTATTGTAATTATCGCCGAACTTCTAATGTAACAGCTATGGGAATACAAAATAGATTTGGATGAGGACATTCCAGTAGAAATTCTCAATAGATGGAACTCATTTCTCAAAAACTTACCGCATATTTCATTGATAGGTAAAATTTTCCCCAAGATATCAGGCTCAAATTCACGGTTTCGCGATGTATCTGAAATGGCATATTGTGGTGCGGTGTATTTAAGGGTAACTACTCCAGAGGGCGACATTTTGTGTAATTTGTTAGTCGCGAAAACTAAGGTTGCTCCTTTAAAAAGAATTGCCATTCCCAAACTTGAGCTTTGTACGGCATTATTATTATCTAAACTAACCTCTGTTAAACTCTCTAGTTTAACGAAAAGATTAAAATTTCCATGTGAACTATTTTTACATACGGATTCTTCAATTGTATTGGGTTTGCTTCAGAAACCTCCACATACTCTGAAAACATTTGTAGCAAAATTAGTCAAATCCACGAACTCAACTCAACTTAACCTTTGGAAATATGTAAGGACGGATAAAACCCGGTTGATCTTGGAACCAGAGGTTTGTTCTCCACAGAAACTTGTAGAAAACGAATTGTGGTGGCACGGTCTTCTATGGCTAAGTCGACCCATTGAACTTTGGCCAAAACCACGAATATTTGATCCGACTGTATTGGAAACAAAAAATTTTTATCAAAATTTCATTTGTAAAAAATTGTGTAATGTTAATTGAACAAATATCTATTTTTATTTAGAGCGCGAGTGTCTTGAAATCAATCGACCCATAAGTAAGAAGAGTCTAATTCACTCCTTGAGCCCCTTCCTTAACTCAGAAGGGCTGCTACGCATAGGCGGTAGAATTACTAACTCTGGATTAAGTTTTAATGAGCACCACCCCATAATTGTTTCCAAAAAATAGTCATTGGCCATGTTAATCATACAATACATTCACAACATTTTGCTTCACGTTGAACATCACCTAATGCTACGAGCGGTTAAGCAAGAATTCTATATTCCAAGACTCAAAAATCTCATTCGAATATGTATCAGAAACCGCAAGGCCTGCACAGTGTACAAGCATAAGCTACAGCAACAAATAATGAGCGCCATTCCGCGGGAGAGGGTTAACTATTCCCTACCATTTAAATACCGGAGTAGACTCTGCGGGTCCATTTACACTAAAATCCTCAAGTTTACGAAATTCGAGACTTCTCAAAGATTATGCAGCAGCTTTTGTATGCTTTTCAACTCATGCAGTGCATCTGGAAGTTTGCTCAGAGTTATCAACGGATACTTTTCTTGCCTGCTTTGCTAGATTCACGGGGCGGAGAGGTCTACCCAAAACAATGTTCTCCGATAATGCAGAAATTTTGTAGGCACTACGTTTGTGCTACTAAAAACTTATAATAAATTTATGAAAAGTGCAGAACAATTCTAATCGAAAAATATTGAATGCATGGTTTTACTTGGACATTTATACCACCCTACGCACCCCACATGGGCGGACTCTGGGAAGCTGCTGTGAAGAGTATGAAATCCCACTTGAAAACGGTAGCAGGTAACCTAACATTCACCTTTGAAGAATTCGACACTCTACTTGTACGAATTGAAGCAATATTGAACTCGCGTCCAATTTCACCATTGTCAGAAAACCCCAACGAACTCCTTCCATTGACTCCAGGTCACTTCTTAAGAGGCGCCGCACTGATTGCCATTCCAGAGGCCTCAAAAGAAAATCCTATGAAGAATATATCATTCCTAAAGCGATGGGACCGACTCAAAGTTATCCAGCAGCTCTTTGCACGTCGATGGAAACATGAATATATAACGGAATCGCAGCGTCGAAAATGGAAAAGATAATTTACAAGAGAACGATTTTGTGTTGATTAAAGAAGACCAACTACCAGCTATTGAATGGCGACTTGGTGGGGTAAAAAAGGTGATCTACGGAAGAGATCAAAGAGTTCGTGTCGCCGAAATACAGACCAGTACTGGTATCATCACACGTCCCGTCCTGTCGTCAAACTGTACAAATTACCTATAGAATTGTCTACTTCCAGTAGTTCTAAATCGAGGGTAAAGTCGATACCATTTCCTAATTATATTGCGCACGTTTTCTTTTCTCTTTTTATTCCGAAAACGATGATAAGCAAACCACCTTGCAAGCTGTGTCGCATTTCATGGTCTGAGCAATTTTCACTATATATAAGGATTATCATCAATTACCATCAATACATAAAATGTTATTATATCCTGGAAAAAAATTAGTGTCCCTATTTTTTGTTTCAACACTGTATATATATTATTATTCTTTCCCTTTCACTTAAATTCTAATATTGCTTCCACTAGGACTACTTAAAAGAATCCGATAGTAGCTTACAAAAAAACTATCGATACTATCGAGTGGCCGACTATCGATAGTTTTACAACTCTACGGTACACACCACAGTTACTTCGTTAGAACCGTGAATTATGAAAAATAAGGCCGGAATATATGGATAAACATGTTAAAGTTATTATCTTGTGTGACGACGCTCGGCTTCATGTCTCAAAAGTTACCAAAAAACATTTTTGAAACGATCGAATGCGACATCTTACCGCACTCGCCCTATTCTCCATACATTACTTCTTCTTACTTCTTGATGTTTCGACAGATATAACATGATTTGGCAAGTCACTGCTTCACTTCTTTTGAAAGAATCGAAAATTGTCTTCAAAGTTAGGTAGCCACAAAAGCCAAGAAGTTTTTTTGAGACGAGGTTCGAAAATTACCTGGAAGATGAGGAAAGGTTTTTAGCAATGATGGACAATATTTTGATTTACTTGCTAATTCATGATCTTTTCAAGTAAATAATTTTTTTGAGCTAAAAAAATGTGCCGAATTAATTTCTACTCCCAATACATAAATTATATATTTTTTGTAAATACCCCTTGAAAACCTCTAAATTTATTAGAAATATTGAACTTTATAAAGCCAGAAGTATGACAAAATTTTTAAAAATTTATTGTCTATTCTAGATTATAAAGTATATGAAAATTGTTACTGATTGTATGCATACCAAAGTTACCCGCAAAAAAAAAAAAACTAATGCCGACCAATGGAAACCCAATAAAAGACAGCACGACGAGGATAATATTGCATAAAACGGTGACCCAAAATGTGCTCAAGATTATGCAAACACTTTTTCAGAAAATCTGAGAAATGAAATATTCAAAATTTTTTGGTCATTAGTTGATAGCAAGAATATATTTCATATAGAACGCGCATCTCAATAAAAATTAAAATATTCACATTTCATGATACGGTAAGGAAGGCAAAAGGAAAAAATCAAATCAAAGAGCGTAAACAAAGGCACGGTAACAAGCGAAGCCAATGAGAAATTTACGCATGTGTGTTTTATTGCTTTTGCATTGCCGTTTTGCTTTTTTTCTTCTACAAGCAAAACAGAGAGAGAGAAAGAAAGAGAGTATAGCTTTGATCATTTTTGTTGCTTGAGCAAATTTTTTATTTAACTCACAATCAGTGTGACCAGACATAAAGTTAAATCGCGTTCAAAAAAAGCTAAAAAGTTTTGGTTTCGGCTAAAAAAAGCTAAAATTTTAATTTGTTTTTCAATATATATTTTTTAGTTGGATATTAGATAAGGTTAATATTGTTACGACAGTAATAAAAATAACACAGCAACAAAATAATTAAGCAACAAAGAAAACATGTAACAAACAATAAAGAGCTGAAAGAGGTAGATGTTTACATACGCATGGCTACAAAAGAACTAAAAGAAAGAAATAAAATCTACTTGAAATATCGAGAGGTTCGAGAGCTTTCGATGTGTTGTTTACTCAGCCATATAAAAAGCACATCGATGCGAACAACAATCAGTTTATGTGTACACCTGTCCGTCCCGAATAAGCTCATTATCTTTCTTCCTTGTTCCAGCAATCGCTCTGGGTGCACCGTCTTCATTTTCATTCTTGGGTTGTAATGCCATTGCACACGGTAATTAGCATTGTTCATTCTTTTGGTTATTTTGCAGGGTCCCCTTCGGCCAGGGTGAAATTTATCAGACAACCCTTTCTTTTGTTGTGATATTAGTTGCACCTTACGCAAACCAATAGTTTCCGCTGCTTGCTTGTACTTAGGTTTCGTTCTTCCGCCAACCATCTCCGTTCGGCCTCGAGAAAATACTTGGCCTATATACATTGCTCCTCCTCTATCACTTTTGATTTCATCACCTTTCTCGGCTTCAACTTCTAGATTACGTACCTTGTGTATTTGTGGCTTTGATATCGTGCGAGCTGTCTCCTGAGTCAGTGTGAACGGAACTGTATCTGCAAAGGTCGCCTTTTGTGCTGCACATACAGCTAGTTTAACATCAGGGTCTTGTAAGCCGTTGACGAAAACTTCAGTCTTCAGATGATCCACTAGTGGGTGATTTTCCACTGGATAGGTTAGCTGCACCAACCTCTCGACTTCCATTGCAAAGGCTTGAAGCGGCTCATTAGCCCTCTGTATTCGGCACCTTAACTCCATGCGGTATAAATCGCGTTTCTGGTCGTCGTCAAATTTACGCTGTGGTGCCACCATTACGTCATTGTAGTTGTTTCTGCAGCTGGCTGGCATGGTTTCTAAAATTTCTGCTGTAGCACCTTTTAACGCAAAAATTAATTCTATAGCCTTCTCTTGATCGTCCCACCTATTTCTGTTGGCAACTGTTTCGAATTGGAATTTGAATACGGAAAGGATTGAGCCTACCATCAAAACAAGGTGTTTTTATTCTGCTAGAAATTTCTGGTATAATACGCACTGGTTCGGGTTGCTGGCACTGTAGACTATTAATTTTCTCTTCTATTACATTAAATTTTTCGTCAACAGTCTTTTTTAGATTTGTCACTTTTGCGTCGTCGTCATCAACCCTTTTGCTTACCGCCTCATAGATTTCTTGCAGCTTATCAGTTGTTGCTTTATAAGTTTCACGAACTTCAGCCAAAAGCTTTTGATTATAGGCTCTAGAAGTTTCCCGTACCTGCGCCAACAGTCTTTCATTATCAGCTTTAGAAGTTTCTTTTACCTGCGCCAACAGGTTTTCCTTATCAGCTTTAGAAGATTCTTTTACCTGCGCCAACAGCTTTTCATTGTCAGCTTTAGAAGATTCTTTTGCCTGCGCCAACAGCTTTTCATTACCGGCTTTAGAAGATTCTTTTACCTAAGCCAACAGCTTTTCGTTATCAGCTCTTGAAGTTCCTCGTGCCTCAGCGAAAAGTATTTTGCTCTGTAGTTGAATTTTTTCCATCATAGCGGCAAGCAGTGCACTGATATCTGTATAACTTTTAGCTGAAAAAGCACTCACTTTAGGCTCTTCCTCATCATCAAATACGTGAGTATCAACGTTAATGCCCCGCCGTTGAAAATCCTCATACAACCGCTTTTGCAATTCGGTCTTGGTTCCAGTTGACGGCAAATCCAATTTTGCCAACTCACGCTTAAGGCGATTCACATTAGTTTTCTGAACCTCAGTCTATTATTTTATTTTAAAGAACTACAGTTTCACTTTTTACACCAATTGTTACGTTTTTACCTTTTCGAAAACGTGTTTTTATGAGTCCGTAGATTGTACTTAAACTAAAAAAAAGTTCTGTGTTGGGTTTAATTAAAAATCTTTTATACAACACAGTTACGTGCACCACTGCTTGTAATCTCTTTACAGGCAATAAAAATTTGTATTCTTAATTACTCTGTCTGTTTACAACTTTGTAAACAACAACAATTACTCGACCAGAGGTTATCCACACTTATCTCTCTTTGCTGAGTTAGCTCCAACTAAACTGATTTTACTTCACTACTAGCTTCACGAGTTTACTCCTTATAAACTCTCTTCACACCAGTAACACATTCGCTGAGTTAACTTTACTTCAACTGCAATCGCTGAGTTTACGACACATAAACTGATTGCTGTTCGCATCGATGTGCTCTTTATATGGCTGAGTAAACAACACGTCGAAAGCTGTCGAACCTCTCGATATTTCAGGTAGATTCTATTTCTTTCCTTTAATTTCTTTTTAGTTCTTTTAAACCTATTTGATCAGATCCAGTATACATATGTATGTTAAAAATTTGTTTGCATGACAATCACTTGTAAATGACTGAATCGATTTTGCTGAAATTTTCAAGACAGAAGAAGATCCAGCTAACGAAATAGGCAATGCTGTTTTTCAAAATTGAACCTTGGGGAAAACGTGCCAAATAAGTCACATGAGTTGTCATTTAATATTAAAAATTTGTTAAATTGACAAACCTAAAAGTATGCGAATAAAACTAAGAAATAGTTTTGGTTATTCAGTTTCTTTATGAGCCAATCACGCGTGAAGGACTGAACCGATTTTGTTGAAATTAAAAGCACAAATACATAGATCCAACTTACAAAAATTCAGTAGGGGGAGTTTTTTATTTTTTATTAGACATCGGAGGCGTCTAAACTAGTGGCTTTTTCTCTGAAATGACAAGTATTTCGCCTTTTAAAAGCAGTTCTTTATTACCAACAGTCATTATCTATTGCAAACGTCTTTGAATTTTCCTTATAAATACAAATAGGTAGCCCAAAGGCTGATAGGATCGGGATAAAAGGGAATGTTAACTTCGTTTTTAATATATGTATATAGATTCTCGGGCAACACCGGATGACTAAAGGTAGTTTTAAAGTTGTAAAAATTTTTTTTTGGGTAAATTCTGATTTTATTTGGACATTGGCTAATATTTTATTTTACATTTATGAGAGTTTTGCAGAACCTGAAAAAGGTAGAATCCTGTCTCAAGGGTGCATTAATTGAAAGTTCCCAGCCAATTTTCGGCGAATCAAAAATGTCCATTGGCATTGTAATAATCTAATATTAATTAAGATTTCTTTCTTTTAATATCCTCATTCTTTTTCCCTTTTATCATCCCCCGTAATGATTTATTTAAAAAATATATAAAAATTTTTTTTGGGTAAATTGTGATTTTATTTGGACATTGGCTAATATTTTATTTTACGTTTATGAGAGTTTTGCAGAACCTGAAAAAGGTAGAATCCTGTCTCAAGGGTGCATGAATTGAAAGTTCCCAGCCAATTTTCGGCGAATCAAAAATGTCCATTGGCATTGTAATAATCCAATATTAATTAAGATTTATTTCTTTTAATATCCTCATTCTTTTTCCCTTTTATCATCCCCCGTAATGATTTATTTAAAAAATATATATTTTTACACTAGCGACGTTTTAAAAAACTCCATTGACCACAAATGTAAATTGAAATGTCATCTCTTTAAGCAAGTGCTCCATTTGCACAATCGAATTATTTTTGCCTAGTTTAGAAGAATTGTATATGAATAATAAACACAACACAGACGATTAAGTTCATAATAGCAAAGAAACAAAACCAGAGAAAAAGTAAATTTCATAACTAGGGAAGTAACACCTTTTGAGCCATTAAAAGAAACAAATATATAATCAAATTAATTTCTTATTTATTTAATTATGGGGTTTTCTTTTTTGACAAATTTAAAATTAAGAAATATAACGGATTTTCAAAAGGCAGAGATAAACACAAAACCCTTTTTTAATTAATTTTTTTTTTCAAATGGATACAAAAAAAAGAAAGGCCAACAATAAGTAATATTTTCAACATTTCTATAAAACTGGTATGTAAAAGAATATGAATTTACCAATTAATATAAGCAATGCAGAAACTATTCTTTTTGTGATGCTACAATTTTATTGTTTTTCGATGTCAGACTTTACAATGTATGCATTATGTTTTCTCTATTGTCATTTTTTATTGAAATATCAGAAAAGTCTAAAAAAGTTAAATGAATTAAAAAGAGCTAAGAGCTAATCAAAAATGTTGAAGCTAAATCACAAAAAAGCAAAATTAGCTTAAAAAAGCTAATATAGTCACACTGCTCACAATCACTTATTCTGTTTCAGCTTTTAACAGCCCAAGGCGAAACACATTTGAAACACACTTTATATGAATTAAGAAATGAATGCGAACAATAAAAAAAGAAATAGTTTGCCATCGGGCATAATATGTTGCGTAGAAAAGGAGGAAAATCGAAAAGGCATTTTAAGGGCTTAAATTAAATGTTGCATTCGTGAGATAAGGGCTTTTATATACAGTGGCTTACAGCTAATTTCGTGCGCTTTCAGCATTAAAACTAAGGATAGTATCAAAGAGATTTAACCGCACAATTTTTTAAAAAATTTTAGTGTAGTGTTTTAACTTTCGTACAGTTAAAACGTGTTTTCTTTTTTCCGTTCACAATTGTTTCAGTGTTTTTTCTTTCTTTTAAATTACAAATAATAACTTTCTTTTACAATAACTAAAATATAACACACAACATAAATGCACTAAAGTGATTCAAAAGTTATGACAAAACATTAGAATTTTTAATTTAAGCACAACAACCATAATTTAAGAGAATAACACAACACAAGTTAAAATAAATGACTAAATAAAGAACAATAATTATCACACACTTGATGAAACAATTCTCAAAAGAGAATTGAAAACAACAACAAGACATACATATATCTAATACACAAACCAATATTAAAACAAACAAGAAAAATAAACAATATCAATATTAAAACAAACAATGAAACAAAGCATAACCAAATATAAATATTAAAACAAAAAGGAAAAGTAAAAGTAATGAAAACGGGATAAACGCTATCGAAAAAATACATACATTAAAAACGGCTTTGAAAAACGGTCAATATCAGTATTTAAGAGCCGATATATGACGGACTTTTTGAAATGAAACATTTGAGAAGAAGAAACTGTATCCCCTACTATTAGCGCTTTGGTGTTTCCTCTTCCTTTTTTACTAAAACCTTTTGGTGCGAACAGCTTGGAGTGGTTAGTGTTGAATAATTCAGTAGTGAAGGTATGACACTGACTACTGAATAATGAATTATCAGCTACCAACTTCATTGCCGTCCGCACCGGGTAGATGATTGTTCGATTTTTAATTGCTTGTGGTTCCTTTTTATCATGTATACCTTATTCTTGTTTTATTTGCGTAATCGCAGGACGTTTTCGGATAGATATCTGCAATGTGCGCGGACTCCGGGCAAACTTCTTCTCCGTGTATGCGAACATTTTTCTCTATAGGCCGGAGGTTTTCGCCTTATGTGAGACCCAGGTTTTTGAAAATGCTGATCCACAAGATTTTCATATCCCTGGACATCACCTTCTATCCCTTTCAAGGCCCCTATGAAAGGGCCTTGCAATATCCATTCGCGATGAAGTTGTGTACCAGTGTCCTTGTATAGAAGCTATAACGCGGGAAGAGAGGTTTCCATATCTGGCTTTGACTCTCTTTCCGATTCCATAAAATTGTTGTTGCTGGTGATTTCAATATTCATAATTCGTCTTGGCTACGCCATTCAGGCCGCACAACTCCAGATGGCAAATACGTAGAGTTATTTGGCGCGCACAACCACCTTGCGCAACTAGTGTATGAACCTACCCACATTTCATGTGTAGATGGGCATCAGAATAACACCCTCTACCTTTTCTTCACTACACTCCCTGAGAAGTATGTAGTTGAGGTCCTTGCACCTTTCGGAAATTCGGACCACTGTACCATTTCTGCCTCTTTCCCGTACTCCACTCTTCACAACGCTTTACATACAGCTACAAGGCGCTTGGTTTGCCATTACGGGAAATCTCGTTGGGCCGAGCTTAACGATATCTACGGGCATTTCAATAGGAAACTTTGTTTCCTTGATTCTAACGTAAATGTCATGGCAGAAATGGTTGCCAATATAATAAAGCTAGGGATGGATAATTTCATCCCATCTAGAAAGCTTCCGATTAAATCAAGAAATAAATGTTGGTTTAATCAGACGTGCAAGCTTGCAGTCAGATCCAGAGAGGAAGCATTCAGAAATTAGCGTAATAACAAATGTGATCATACTGATTCGGTACGCAAACAGGCGAGTTCTTCGTGTGCCGTAGTACTTAGGCGTGAAAAAACTGTGTACGAACAGCGCCTACGTGCTAAAGTTCGTACTTTACCGCAGGGAAGTAAGAGCTTTTGGTCATTCATTAAAAGGCTTAGGAACATCGCTAGTTCGGTTCCAGTTCTTATAAAGGATGACCAAACATTCACTAGCTCGGTTGATAAGGCAAACCTTCTGGCTGAAATGTTTACTTGAAAGAGTATGAGTAACTATACCTAGTATATCATTCCAGCCCTTGCAGTATAAAAGGTTCTTGCGAATCTCGACGTTAATAAGCCTTCTGGGGCGGATGGCATTACAGCGCTGGTCCTGAGCAGTGCTCTTCGACGCTTGCGCGTCTACTGGCTAATCTTTTCAGTGTGTTTTATCGTGCGGGTGTTTTTCCATCTTGGTGGAAGATTGCCAATGTAACGCCAATCCTTAAAAAGGGTGAGGCTAGTAACCCTGAAAACTACCGCTCGATAGCAGTTTGTTCGGCACTTTCCAAAGTTATGGAGAGTATGATTAATCACCACCTTCTGCGATCGCTAATATGGTTTCCGTAAGGGTCACTCTAGTGGTGATCTGCTGGCGCTACTCTCTAAGGGGGAAGAATAGGTCCATTCATGGATTTGGTTGTGGCGTGAATATATTCAAGGCGCTTGACAGAGTCTGGTACGAGGCCTCATACCCAAACTTATTGCATTTGGTGTCGGTAGTCACTTCTCTCGACTAATATCGAGCTTTCTCAGAAATCGCACTATAAGAGTGGTTATAGATGAGATCTCATCCGACGAGTTCAGGATAAATTTAGGGGAATCAAGTCTCTGTTCTTTCTCTAACTCCATTTCTAATATTTCTTAACAACTTTCTTTTTCTCTTTTCCAATCCTTTCTACTCTGTTGCAGATGACAGCAACATTTGTCATTCATATTCTCTTAATCGTAGGCCGAGCCTTTTGGAGATTGGAGCGAAAAGGCGGAATATGAACGACATGTTTACAAGCGATCTGGCTTGTAGGCAGCCTCGCTGAGACAAGGCACAGTTGAGCACACATAGCGGCCCGTTGTGATACCACATATAAAGCGAGATCTCTGTACCGGCTACTAAGCTCTAATTAACTGGTCTTGACCGTAAGCTAGAGGTCCCACATAGCAGTACATTCCCGGAAATCAAGTCGGAAACCAGCCCGACAATGTAATGAATTTAGCTTTAAGCCAGACATCAATGATCGATAGCTCCGAAAGACTATCGAGAAAGGGCGAGCCAAGTATGATCAGTCTACGTCTAGCTAGAGACGGGCATTAACATATGAAATGGGCTACACTCTCCTTTTCCTCAATCGATATACAACCTCGACAGATATCATTCGTCGGTAGATGCGGCCTTCACATGTCTACCCATAATGCAATGCCCCGTGACGATAGACACTATAGAGGAGAGGCTTCCACGTAATTGCAATCTACCCATAATGCAATGCCCCGTGACGATAGACACTATAGAGGAGAGGCTTCCACGTAATTGCAATCTGGCTTGATCCAACTAAGAATGCAAAATTGCATTATAAATATTAAAACAAAGTAATTATACTAACAAACAAAAAATATTGTCGAAATAAACGAAATATTAAAGTAGTTATAAAACACAAAAAAAACCTAATAAAACCCGGTAGGCTGCGTTTTTTAAAAAAACCTGGGTTTTTGCCAACCCTGATTAATATCTAAGTGAAACAAATTTGAACGCATTGCATCTTTAGTATACACATACATATGTTTGTTTTCAAAATTCATTAAAGTTTTAAGATTAAGTACATCAACATATCGTTAACTTAATTTAAAAAGAAGTATTGAAAATATGCTAGAGGTAAAACAAACTTAACTAAATCTAAAACTTATGTTCGATTTCTTGCTCTACAACATCCTCTTCTGAATCACTTGATATTATTTCTGAAGTTTTTTTTTTGTTTTCGATATTTATTTCAATGCTATAATTTTCGGTGTACGTAATGTTATCGATGTTTAAAAATTTTTCAAAACTAATTCCGTTAGTTTTTGAAATTCTTTGAAAATTCAATAGAGTTGCTTATGGCGCCTTATCTTCTGGATCAAATTCGTTGACAATTTGGTTTTGATGCATAAATTTGCTTTTCAAAAACAGTTAACTATTGCAGTCGGTTCAACATTTTTCCAAGCTGTTTTTATAAAATATATTGCGAACAACACACTTATATTCTTTGAAAGCTTTGATATTGAAAATTGAGCGAATTCATTTTTGATAACACGTTATTTAAAAATAATACTATGTAATTTAAAATCAGCAGCCCATCTTCCATTGCGTTTTGACTTCTTGTGGGAGAGATCACACTTAATGATTCAAACAACGCAATAGATGATGGGGGTGCTGTGATAGTATGGGAAGCAATATCCTACTATGTCACCCACCAGTTGCAGTTTTAAAATCGGATATAAATGCGAAGAACTCCAATAGCGTTTTGAATGTTTGCCACTTTCAAAACATTGGAAATCTATAATGTTCCAATTCGTACAGTCCGATCCGTGAAATAGTGGATTCAGAGCTAAAAAGCTGACGCACTTGAATGGCCACCTTACTCGCCCGGACGAAATGTAAACAAAAACATATGGAGATGGGTGTCTTGGAAAGTGTACGAGTCCAAAGACAATACAACACAAAAATGAGATTAATGGTCCAACATTTCGTTGAATTATATTGAAAAGCTTTACAATTCAATTTCCAATTGAATTTTCAAGGTTCTTTCAAACAAAGGCGGTCCCACAGATTACTAATTATACTTAATACTGCTTAAGATATAAAATTAAGGAATTAGAATGCTATTTTATTCCTTAAAGTTATAATTCAATTAAATTATAGCAGATGGTGCTATCCTGATGACCAATTTTTTTAATACGTTTTTAGTATAGTTTTTAAAAAAAATTTAAAAAGTACTTGAACTCTTGAATGATACCGCAGCCATTGTTTTTTATTATAAATACAATTACATAGGCCATATCTCAATTGGCTCAGATAATATTAAACATTAACCGTCAGTATAAGGAGGGAGGCCTATAAGTACCATACTGGCTTTAGTGTTACTGTGTAATAATTTTTTGTAAACATTAATGTGTTTCTTGTACTTTTCTCCAAGCATACTTTTTTGTTTTGGAGAAATTTTTGTCCGTCTTAGGGTGATGTTTTACAGAAAAAAGGTGTCCGCGTTCGACTACGGGAGTGTCCGTCCAGCAGAGTGTAATTTGTTTTAAAAATACTTGGAAATAGAAGGGACTGAAGAAATTGTCCGCTTAATAGAGGTATCTGCTGGTGTTGCTGTAAGATATCTGTAAGTACAGTTTTCACTGTAATTAGAACATTTTGAACATTAGAATTTATAGTTTTAATAACATCTTTGAGAAAAGACTCCTGACGAGTCTCTTAAGTAGAGACGAAGCAATACATTTCATATTATTATTATTTATAATTAACTTATTTTATTTATTTTTTTTAGTAAAAAATAATCGGATTATATTTGTTTCTTTGCATACCTATTTCGTTTGTTTTATATTTTAAACTGGAAAAAATATATATTTACACTATTATTATGACATTGAATAGGGCGTCGTATATTCCATGTAGATTAATGTATTTTTCTTCGCGCAGCAACAAAATAAATATGCTTTGCCCTGCACTGACTTACAAAGTCGTATCGTTGCACTGTTTTCCTTAGTAAGAAAATATTTGAACCAGCAACATTCTTTTAATTTATAATAATTTGAACAAATTTAAAATATATTTTAGAAAATATGGATCTGATTTAGTGCGTTTTTTGAAAATATTACTATTTTGTAATACAAAATAACTGCTTACGTATATTGTAGTGTGAAAAAAGAATAAACTAAAGGGTTAGCTAATGCTAATAGGTGACAATCAAACATTTTCACGCTAATGATAGATAAGCACTTATGTATGTATGTAGTTAGTACGTTAGTTACGACGGGTAGCTAGACACGTCCAGCCCACCTGGATCTAATATTGATCCCACTGTGGTACCCATCAGTAATCCAGAAAATGAACAACCTATATGTTCACGTCCCAGTCCGATTCGAACCAACCAGACGCATGTAGAAAAGAAGATATCCTGCCGATATTCACACCGGCCAGATCCGACAAGCCATCCAGAAACGAACTGCTAAAGAGAGCAGTCCTAATGTCTGAAAGACTCGGGCACTGGAATAGAAAGTGCTCGAAAGTCTCCTCTTCCTCCTGATCCCCTCTCACAACAACTACAATAGTCATTGAACGGCAGACACAATATCCTAGCGTGCGCACCAGCCACCCAGTGCCCAGTAATCACAGTCACAAGAGTTCGCAGCCTAAGTCGCGGCCTTCCTATAATAGACTCCGAGCGAGCCCGATGATATAGTGGCCAGATTTGCCTCGATACAGAACACGTAGGTTCATCATACAGGTATAAAGATGCCGCCCCCAAACCCTACCGAGGATTTTGATCCATCCGTGTAAATCTCAACAGTACCGTGTCTAATTACCGGTTCTGGTGAGATGTACACGGTGAACATTCTATGCAGGAAGGGTTTGGGTGTGCAGTAATCTATCCACTTAGGTATCGTAACCAAATACCTAAAGGTGGCCGCATGCCCGTAGACCCTGCCCAACCATTGCCGTCCTCAACCTTATCGCAGACATGCCTGCCATCTGCCTAGCATCAGGTCCGCTGGAAGCCAGTTCAGCAGTACAAACAATGCCTTCGAAGGAGTGGACTTGAGGGCACCTGTAATCATCAGTGCTGCACTCCGCAGAACCTTATCAAAGATCCTGCAATATGTGGAGTTCTCCACAGACCTCCATCATACAACCACACCATATATGTACGTATAGGCTTAACCACCGTGTTGAATATCCAATTGAAACTCCTAGGATTTAGGCTCCAGGACTTTCCAACGGCTCTACGACAGGCGTACAGCGCAACATTAGCCCTCGCCGCCCTCGTACGTGTATTTCGGAGCCAGGATAGCTTGGAATCCAGGATTATCCCCAGATACTTCGTGCTATCCGAAAGCTTCAGCTCAATGCCCTGCAGACGCGGTAGGGAAAACGATGGAACTTTGTACCTGCGCGTGAATAGTACCAATTACGTCTTTCCCGGGTTAACGTTCATCCCGCTGTCAGTACTCCACCGACTGAGAAGGTCCAGAGATGTTTAAGGGCGCTGCGACTTTGTGTCAAGAAATTCCCGACACAGCCCCAGCAACACCATCCGCATACGCTACAGTCTTGAATTTATTAGAATCAAGCCTCACGAGCAAAGTGTTAACGGTCAAATTCCACAGTAGAGGGGAAGGAAACCCCCTGTGGAGTGCCCCTTTCAGCCACCCTGTAGACATTAGCTGATCTCATACTGGAGACAATGACCCTGTTGGCCAGGAGTCTCCCTATAAATCTTACCACAGACCAATGAGCATTCAGTGTCATTAGAGCCGACCTAATCGCCTCCGGTGTCACATTGTTAAGGGTCTCTTCTATATCCAGGAATGCCACTAGAGCATACTCCCTGTGCTTGAGGGCATTTTCAATATACCCCACAAGCGAGTGAAGCGCAGTCTCAACAGATCTGCCTCTAGTGTAGGCATGTTGGGACGTAGATAATAGGTCAGATTCTATCGTACTGCGAAGATGCAAGTCGACAACCTTTCCAGAGTCTTCAGAAGAAAAGAAGATAGGCTGATGGGTCTGAAGTCCTTTGGATTCCTGTGGGAGGTTTTACTCCCCTTCGGAATAAATACCACCCTGTACACGGTTCAAGGCTCAGGAATATAAGACCATGTCAAGCATGCCTTATAGATAGCCATCAGCCAAAGGAATCACCAAATCAGCGCTATTCTGAAGACCGGCAGGAATAATGCCATCCGGACCAGGGACAAAACTGCATAATGCCCACCTCAGCCAACTTTCCGTAATTGGAACGTGGGACTCGGTGTGAGCGTGTGAGTTGTCCACTTGAAGCTCCCTCAATGGAAAGCTGCTACTCTACACTGCTGCATAAGGATTTCCAAGACTTGCGCTTCTAATCTAGTTTTTAAATCTATTCCATGAGGATCTATAAGTGGACCAGTCGCCCTCCTCACAGCCTTATTAAATAGCCGGCGACATTCCCTGCGGGTGTCGCCGAGATCGAAATTCCACCATGGTGGTTGTTTCCTACCCTTACAGCCCTTGGTCAGCATGCCTCACCCGTTGCCATATCGAATATCGAAAGCTTCCGTCAAGGTCTTAACAGAAGCCTCGATGTCGCGGCAACTATTTATATTCGGAGGACCCGGAAGAGTTCGGACAGGATGTTGGGATGCTCAACCCAGTCCGTCTACCTCCTGTTCTGAAAAATCCTAGTCCCAGGCGACTTGACCGCAATCTCGAAATCAATATACAGATGGTCAGAGAAGGAGCATTCCCCAGAAACCCTCCATCAACTAACCAAATCTGTATGCCTGGAACTTACCAACGTGTCACATCTACAAACTACAAAGGTAGTTCCCTGCCAGCTTTCATTATATCTAAACCACCACAAAGGATAAAATCAAAAAGCAATGTGGTGTGCGTTAGCTTCAGCCCCAATAAAAAGCGGCGTATTTCCAATTCTCGGCGCACTTGTCAAGCCACGAACTTTTTCATTTGGTGGAGGTTCGCTATGGTCGTGGGCCAAGTAACTTGAGAACACAAAAATGGTACCAGATCCGGTCTCCGAGGCCGCCGCAACCGTATCTTCATCGCTGTAAACAGATAGCATGAAGATACTCAAATTCTTGCTTGCCGCAATGCGCGATCTGATCCTACTTGACCCCGAAACATGTAGCAGCTTATAGTTCTCCGCACGTAGTCCACAGAACCTGCCACCAACTATCCATGGTTTCTGAACTAGTGCCAGTTCCATTCCTCTCTCAATTAAGCGGAGGAGCAGCGTAGCCGATGCCGCCTTAGAATGGTGAAGGTTAACCTGAGTTACCTTCACCATTATAGTCTTTTGGGATGACTGTGACGTTGACGTCGTCTTGGTCAGAGTCTAAGAGGGCGTCCTCGTCAACCACTTCGCCCATTGGCTTAAAAACATCACCCAGAAGTGTTTCTTCTTGCGCTAAAGAGCTAGTGCTCTCGTCACAAGACATATACTCTGGATCTTTCTCGTTCTGAACCGGTTTTTCCCTGCCCCCCGCTAGACCTGTAGAAAGATCGACTCAAAACCGTAGTAGATCTTTTCACCTTTCTTCCGTAGAGGTAGCAGAGATTCCTTGTTCAGGAGGAGAATTATCCTCCTGGATGAGCCATCCGATGCAGAGACCCTGGCAACCATCTAATCATGTGAAGGGATGTCAGGGTTACCACACCGTATGAGATCCAGAATCTCCTTCTTATCGGATGATTCGTCTAGAATTCAGGCCTTCCAAAAGGGCGATCACCTGCTTCAGAAGCAAAACCGATCGTTCGTTTGAGCAGGCCATAAGCTTAACGCGCCTGCGATACCATCCAGCATTGTCACACTGAGGGGAAGGGCCTGTGTTTTCACTTAGGACTCTTCAGAACACACCCATCAGCTTCCTCCGCACTAATTCCCAGTTCTCCCGGAAAATAGAGCAATCAGCGTCGCTTCTGTCAATAATGGCTCGTATGAGATGATCTTTGGCCACCTCACTATAGGACCCATTCATTGATGGCTTCGGACGTTTAGTCCCGGGCTGTTGGCCCTGCCTTTGCTCCTCCTCTTCCGAACGTTGCCGTTTAGGCGCGCCCTTTGATGCCAGAAGGGGTTTCTTAGGCTGTTCGGCCAAATAGGATTTGGCCCAGTTGATGGAAGCAAGTTTTGTATCTCGCGCTTATATGTTGTTTTGTTCTTTTTTGTTAATTTACTTACTTTGTAAAACCCATCGAGTACGGTACGTACTGCTTTTTACTAAAAGATAAACCCCGTATTTAATACAGAATATTAATTAATTTTAAAACCTTAACCCACGTTTTCTTTTCTTTTCTATTTCCCCATATTTTCGGAGAGAATATTTCAAGGAAAAACAATATTAGATTAATAAAAGTCGGAAAAGAAGATGTCCTATAGGCTCTAAAACGGCGTCGTAAATATGTATTTTTTTGGGACGTTTCAAACTACTTTTTTTTCTAGGCTTAAAAAAATTTGTTTTATTACAAACTTCTAACACAAAAAAAGTACAGAAAGCTAAAACATTACCTTAGCGTACTTTTGCAGGTGTTACGCAGAAAGCAGCATAATTACTAAAAAAAGTGCGTATATTGCTGAAAACAAAACGTCTGGCTGCCTAGGTAATATTCGCTTAATTATGTCATTATATTCAATGTTATGCACTAATTCTTACTTCACTGTATTACATTAAAATGCAACTATGTTTGTAAAGTATAAAAGCTTTTTAAGAACTTTGTATGCTTACTATAAACCATCACTTCCTCATTTGAACATTCTGGCCTCCGGTGATGTACATTATCCTTATTGGAAATTATAAATTCGAACGTTCCTTTCATATATCTATTCCAAGAGCTCCTTAATGTTGTCCTGAAGTAAGTAAAATTCGTCTTTTCAATATAGAATTTGTCTCAGCCAAAATATTCAAGTTGCGTAGAACCTCGTAGTCCTTTCAGATGGTAATCGTGTTCTGTCCGAATACAATTTGATATCTTGGATTGGTGAATACTAGATTTTAATAAGCCTTATATATAAATCGCAATCGTGTTAGTTGCACCTTATATAACTACGCAGTGTCTCGTTTGATACCCGATTAAGACACCCGATAGCATTTGATTGGAGACTATAAACAGCAGTCGAAATATACTGAATGTCATTAATCTCCAAAATTTGGTTAATTCTATGCTCCATCATCGAACATAATTGTCTCAGCCACTACATAGCAGGTAAAAATTTCCGATTTTAAATAATATATTATATTGTTAAGAAATTGAAAATGCTGAAGAGAGAATTCACCACATCACGGACTTATCGTGAGATTTTAACTATAAACTTTATTGATTTGTGTCAAGGCTCTATAATTCCATAATTGTCTGTATATTAAGAGTGCCACCATTCACATGTCTAACGGTGTTGTCAGTTCGATTCCTTTTTGTGTATTATAATTTTACACCATTTTAACTAACGTAGCTGAATAGAAGGCTTGAGTTTCTACTAGAACATTCAAAAATAATAATGAAATGCTATAAAAGATGGCACATGGTGTTTGGTGAGAGTAAGTTATCATTTTGCTGTCATTAAGTAAAGTCGTATTGAAGAGCAAATAAAAGTGTTATATAAAGAAATATCAAGTGCAAGTTAATAACTTGTTGTATTAAGATAAACTGTATAAAAGATAGAGTGAGGAAATAAAACTGCAACAAGTACAAAGTGGTGTTAATTTTATTTAATCGCAATGGAAGGAAGTAAAAGTGGGGCAAATTTGAGGTTAGGAAGTAAATTGGCTTAAAAATACACTTTTTTGTGACAAATTCAGTTTTATTCATTTCAATATAAAATATAAATAAGGGAATTAATAATGGAATATGATGTCACGCAATGTCCACCTCTAGCACGTTGGCAGACGTCCGCTCTTTTCTCAAAATTTTAAACCACAAAATCATTTTTAGTGATGCGGCCCATTTTCAATTAGGCAAACAAAATGTAAACAAACAAAATGTTCGCAAACGTAACAATATTCTTATGAAAATAAACAATGCCTAAAGAAAAGATACACTTAGTTAGCTCAGTAGCTGTCTTACCTATAAAACTTATTGTGGCATTGATTTGTGTCAAGGCTAGAAAAATGGTTGATGAAAAATGAAACGAGTGTCTCAATAGCAGTACATCTATGAATGTTGAGCAATAATGCAAATTTTGAATTTTCTGTTCCACTTTTACACAAAACAAAACAAGCGGAAAATAAACAAATATAAAACAACAACAAAACAATAAATAATAAAACGAAAAAGTTGTGTTCCATCGAATTGTTGCATAACACACCATGTACACCTGCGATTAACTCTGATATAATATCTGAGGAGTCAGCAGAATGAGAGAACGAATTTTTTCATGTTAATTTTAATGTTTGACAAGAGGAACCGTATTTCTGTTACTCTTTTAAATCATAAATTACTGACAGCCGTGAAAGAAACACTATAAGAGTATTGTTTTTAATATGCTTTTTTAATTATCGTTGTTTATTCAATTTTATTTTAGACACGATTTATTAATAAATTTATCACAAAACTTTAAATCGTACTTTTGCAAGTATCACTTGTATATTTTGTTTTAGCAAATTTGTAATGGCGGCTTTTTGTGAATTTTTTTTTGTTTATTTTTTGACAGTTCATGTTATAAAATTGTTGTCATGAGATTTCTCATAACATCTGTCTTAAAACAAATATTACAACACTGCAATAACACTAATTTTAAGTCTACACATCCGACAATCCTCTCAGTGATTAAATTTGACGTTTGCTAATATCTAAAAATATTAGATATTATATTACGCGTTGACCTTAAGTAAAACTAACTAAATAAAAATAAATGTAAAGAAATGGAATACGCTCAAAATAGTGAGAGGGTGAGATTTACTAAGCCATATAAAAAGCACATCGATGCGAACAGCAGTCAGTTTGTTGATTTAAATCAGTGCTTGTCAAGCATATATATTGTCATTTTGTTTTTAAGTGAGTTAGGATCACTCATGACGTAATTAATAAAGTACATGCAGATCTACAACGAGTTCAACAAAACCAAGAACAACAGGCAATTTGTTTTTGTCTTTTTATTTAAACCAGTTCGAATATGTCAACGACAGCTAACAAAACATAGGGTTGTCAGTACGTGCACTAATTTCTGTTTAACGTTTGTATTTCTTTTTTACAGTTTTTATCCAAGTTTTTTGAATCGACGTCTCAAATAACAGCAAAACTAAAAACTTACTAAAAACTAACAGCCTGTCCCACGATTTCGAACGTTTTTATTCGTTGATTCCCAACAAAAAGCAACTATTTGCGTCCCAATAACTGTTTTCAGCACGACAAGTCGAACGGTAGTAAATGCGACGATAGCGTAAACACTCCTGAGTCCCTCTATGTCGTTTTTCTTATGTTTGTACGAACACAAATGTCAAAATTGGCCACTTGCTTTTTATTGTCATTGGCATTTTAAAATGCACACTGTTGCACTCTGGAATGCGTTTTCTTGTGCCTAGCTTCTATGCTAGATATTCGGTGCCTATAAATTCTTTATTTGTAGCCACTATCGCATAAGAGAACCAAAAATAATTTTCATAAAATATACATATGTATATATTTTTTTGTTCATTTGTCTATTAATTTATTTACAGTATGAAAGGTAAATATTCGTACACATTTTAAAAAGCCACTTATTCATAAAAAAATAATTAAAAATAGTATTTTATACGCGATATATATAGATAGGCGTTATTAATTAAAACAAATGAAGAGTGCGTATTAATCAAAGTTTTTTAAAAAAGTAACGAAATTCAAGTTAATAAATTTTTAGAATTCTACGAATACAGAGTTTGAATACTGTACTTTAGTTTGCTTAAATTTTTTACTACCAAGTTCCAGTGGTATCACAATTACATTTTTGAGTGTAAAATTTCCACATTTAAGCGCTTTGCTTTATATTTTGGTAATTTATTTGTGGAATGACGAAAGAAAGTTAGTAACTGCCTTTCGTCATCGTGGGCCAGGCATCTTATCCAATCCAATATGTCTAGTTTCGGGACAATTACCAGTATGTTCTTATATCTGCCAAGTGGATCAGCATGTTGCATTCTGTTTCCTAACCAATTTTCCAGTTCGTACTCAAAGTTATGAAGCTTCGGGCCCATTTTCTATGCTTGGATTCAGCTCCTTCTTGTTCCGTAGTCCTCCTTGAAAAATAAAAAATCGGATAAATTTTCCGCCGCCCTTTCTCTGTATTAAAACCGCCCCAAAACCTATAAAACTCGCATCACAATGAAGTTTAATCTCATCCTTTGACTCATATAGTGCAAGCACTGACGACTTAATAAATGTTCTTTTAAACACTTTAGTTCAGGCTCCCCAGAAACAATTTTCCTATCCTTTTTCGTCACGTCGTACAAAGGTCTTGCCAACATTAAAAATTCTTAACAAATCTCCTAAAATAAGAGCGCAATCCTTAAAAACTCTGAACAGCAGGAATTCCGTTGGGTACTGGAAAATCTCTTAGCGCCCTCAACCCTCTATCATCGGCCCTTATGCCATCCCCACTGATCGTATAACCTAGATATTTAACCGAACTCTGAAAATATTCACATTTATCAGCCCCCAATTTTAAATATTATCAGCCAACCTAATGAAACTTTCTTCAAAATCCTAAAATATTCATCCTTATCTACCGTCGCAATCCAGATAAAGTGTCCTTCAAAATGATAAAGTCATCTTAATATTTGCTCAATTCATCCAAACTATAAAATGTATGTATGGTCATTTTATTAAAAAAATATACGTTCAAATAAGTGAAAAATAAGCCGGTTTTGCTTTTAGAGATGTACCATTATATTATGTTCATTTAAATTTATGTAAATGAGTGGAAAATTCAATGCGTCAAATGATAAGGTCAGTGATTAATAATCTAATAAAAAGGTATCACAATTGTTGTTTTGTTGTTGTTGTAATAATTTATAATTTAAATAATATCTGCGCGGTATGAATCGCGGGACACCTTTGTCACCTTATGAACAAGGACAAATTGTGGCCTTCATGAGCAGGGATCGGGTATGCGTGGAATGGCGAAAAAACTGGGACATTTTATAGTTTGGATGAATTGTGCAAATATTAGTGTGACCTTATCATGAAGCACACCTTATATATATTATAATCCTTTCCCTATTCCCTATTCACAAACCAAATGGCATCCTCAAAAATTTAAATTGACCCGAAGGCGTCACAAATGGAGCATACTTAATCGAATTTGAATGAACAAAAACGTGAAAAAATCCATTTTTCAAAACTAATTTCGTAAAAAATTTCCGCACAGAAAGTCTGTCCAACAAATCATGAATCAAAGTCACTTCACAATCACTGTTCAAAGCCCAATAATCTACGCACATCCTTAAATCTCCAGTATTCTTTCTTACCCAGACTATTGGTGAAGCAAACTTCGAATCACTCGGTCTTATGTATCCCTTTCCTAAGAACGCATCCAACGGTCTCCGTAATTCTGTTACCTCCGTGTACGTCAGTCTTCAAGGTCCACAATTAAAACATTTACCACCGTTCAATATTAGTTTAAATTCATCATTTCCCCCGGGCTTGGCAGGACGTTCAGGTTTTACATTACCTTCATTATATATGCGACTCAATCTTCAGTTCGGAACTTAAAGGAATATCCAAATCAATAAATTTCAAAATATACATTGCCCGAATCCATCAGACATTCTTAAGAAAACTTTTTGTTTGAACTATTATCTACGGCAGGGCACTACGCGGCGTAAACTGATTCTCTTTCTTTCATACCTACATGTACTCACACAATGAACAAAAATAACAACAAACCATTATTCTCTTTAAAAAATACTCAGCGGAATGTTTAATTAAATGTTTTTTGTAAACCCAAACGTTAAGTTTGCCAACGCACGTTGTCATACTGCACCACATATGACGTAGCAAGACATTGTAACTTATTTATTATTAATATTAAAATTCAGCTCATTTTTATTTGTTCAAAAAATGCTTAAATTTACACCAAATATACTTCAATACTTTACAAATATATTTCCGTTCATATTTCTTTTTTACCAAATGTTTCTCTAAGTGCACTGAGTAAGAGAGAACTCACACACAAACAAAACGACAATTTATGTGTTTGGGGACCCCTGATCTAAAGAAAACTTAAAATACCTTACATAATTTCCTCCTACAACAAGCCGTATCGGAGGTTTTTTCTAGGACAATTAGCAACACGTTATTCCACGCTGCCGCACTTTGGTTTTTGACAGCCCGCATCAAAGTGCACAAACGAATTGTAGTTGTAACATCGGTACCTGTCGACTCCTGCTTGCTTTGACTGCTCACGAAAACGACGATTTTTTTTAAGCTACATTTTTGAAAAGGCATGAAGAACCTGCGCCTTACTATCATAGCATTGTATATTCGCCTGCACTCTGAGTTGAATATCAGAAATGCCTTTAGTGAGAAACTCGAATAGCTCGTCTCCATCAATATCAATTTGTTTGCTAATAGTATTTTCTCATTACAGTGGACACTGAACTCTTCACCATGTCTCCACTTACGACGCCTAAGCTTTGCGCATTAATAATTTGTCCTCCTTACAGAAAACTTCCTCCATCTTGCTTAAAAATTCTCACATTCCATTTCACATTTTTAAACTTTCTTATCCACATTTCCGGAAATTCTTCCCATTCGAATTCTGGGACCATTTCCTGTAAGATATTGTTACAAAAATAAGTTTGGGCATCTCTGCGTTTATTACTTCGCTAAAATAAATAAACAAAAGCTGCAAGAACATCTCATACGTGCTGTTTACAAAAAACCAAATCTACAACAACAACCATTAGCAGAGATAAGTAATTAAAAATAACACGGCAACAACAATAATTAAGCAGCAAAGCAAACAAGTAACAGGCAATAAAAAAGCAACAACAATTACTAAGAGCTGAAAGAGGTAGATGTTTACATACGCATGGCTACAAAAGAACTAAAAAGAAATTAAAAGAAACAAATCAAAAACAAAATCAAACAAAATCTACCTGGAATATCGAGAGGTTTGAGAGCTTTCGATGTGTTGCTTACTCAGCCATATAAAGAGCACATCGATGCGAACAGCAATCAGTTTATGTGTCGTAAACTCAGCGAGTGCAGTTTTTAAGTAAAGTTGTATGTATGTATATGACTGTAGTTCAAACAAAAAAAAAAAAAAAAAAAAAAAAAATGATGCACAAACATATATGCCCGGAAAAATGCAACAGTAATACAATATTGAAAGAATACACTAGTAAAGTAAGTTTCTAATACGAAAAAGTTGGTTAACTCTCAACTTTTTAGTCGTTGACAGTTAAACAGCTGACTTGCGAAACGAAAAAGAACTAATAGAGTTCACCCGGCGCTCAGTTTGTTGGAGCAAATCTTTTGATCTCGAGTGTTTGCCGGTGATATCTACAGCACACCTTTAGCGATATCTAAGGCGAATAACTTTAACAACATCACTAAACAGTCGTTTGTAATAGTTTGGCAATAGTTAGAAAACGAAGTCGAAGCTCTCTTCTGTTTTTGCCGTTGCTTTTGCTTTTGCATTTTTTTCGCCTCTCAATGCTAGAGACGAGGGAATTTGTTTACTTGCTTTTTTAAACAATTAAAATTAAAAAAAGAAATAAAATAAAAGTACATATTGTTACGTTTTTACCTTTTTAAAAACGTGTTTTTATGAGTTCGTAGATTGTAGTGAAAATAAAATAAATTTTGTGTTTGGTTTTAATTAAAAATCCTTTATTCAACACAGCTATGTGCACCACTGCTTGTAATCTTTTTACAGGCAATAACAATTTTTATTCTTAATTACTCTGTCTGTTTACAATCTTGTAAACAACAACAATTACTCGACAGATCTTTCTACTTAAAGATCTTAGTTATAATTTAGGTTCGATCACAACCTTTTCAACCAGAGGTTATCCACACTTAACTCTCTTTACTGAGTTAGCTCCAAATAAACTGGTTTTTACTTCACTACTAGATTCTCGAGTTTACTTTTTATGAACACTCTTCACACCAATAACACATTCGCTGAGTTAACTTTACTTAAAACCTAATCGTTGTTCGCATCGATGTGCTTTTTATATGGCTGAGTAGGCAATACATCGAAAGCTCTCGAACCTCTCGATATTTCAGGTAGATTCCATTTCTTTCTCTTAATTTCTTTTTAGTTCTTTTATAGCCATGCCTATGTAACTCTTTCAGCTCTTTGTATTTGTCGTTGCTTGTTGATTGTCTGGTACTTGTTTTCTTTGCTGCTTAATTATTGTTGTTGCCATGTTATTTTTATTTACTTTGTCTCTGCTAATGGTTGTTGTTGCAGATTTGGTTAATTGTAAACAGCATGTATAGTTGTTCCTGCAGCTTTTGCTTATTTATTTTAGCGATGTAATAAACGCAGAGTTTCCCAATTTTATTTTCGTAACACTGCCGCCCACTTAAGCCTGTTTGTCCCGAATAGGCTCATTACTTCCTCTCCCATAACTGGCTAATCGTTCTATGTGCACTACTTTCATTTTAGTTCTTGTGCTCTTGAGTTTCTGTATTCGGCAAACTACATCGTTCAGTCTCTTGATTACTTTGTAGGGTCCATCCCAGTTAGACTGTAATTTGGGAGATAGTCCTTTTTGCCGCTGTGGATTATAAAACAGTACTAATTGACCCTCTTGGAAGCCCACAGTATTTGCCGCTCGATCGTATCTGGCTTTCATTCTTTCACTGGTTAGCTTTATTCGCGAGCGCACTAGTTCATGAAGTTCGTTGAGATCTTGTTGTTTCTCGAGATAAGTGGCTTCTTTTTCCGCGGTAGGGTTGACTCCATACTCTAAGTCACGGGTAACTTTAACTCAGTTCCAAAAAGAATTTTGGCGGGTGATATAGACGTTAAATCGCCTACCGATCGGTAGGCTAATAGAAATTTCTGAATGTGTTCGTCCCAATTTTTTTGCTGCTCGCTAACCACTTTTCGCAAATATTCCTCTAGAGTTCGGTTGAATCGTTCTAACATTCCGTCCGATTGCGGGTGTAGCGGTGTCGTTCTAGTCTTCTTTATGCCATATATCTTACACATTTCTTTGAAAATGCCAGACTCGAAATTTCTTCCCTGGTCGGAATGTAACCCTATCGGAACACCATAGCGACATACCCAGTTATTCACGAAAACATGTACAATCGTAATTGCCTCCTGATTAGGTATAGCATACACTTCCGGCCACTTCCTGAAATAGTCCATTATAACGAGAACATAACGATTTCCGGCATTGCTGACAGGAAAAGGGCCTGCTACGTCCATCGCTATCCGCTCAAATGGGGCTCCCGAGCTGTATTGTTGTAGGTGACCTCGACTTCTTCTCACTGGACCTATAGCTGCCAGACACTGTGTGCATTTTGCTATCCAGTCGGCCACTGCTTGTTTGACACCCAACCCAATAAAAACGTTGTTTTAGCTTTTCCAGAGTCGTCGTTATCCCAAGATGTCCTCCTCTAAGTTCATTATGGCAATTATTCAAAACTTCAAATTACAAGACCGACGTGAGAGCGCATCAGCATTTCCATGCTTTATGCCGCTTCGGTGTTCAATGCTAAAGTCATAAGCCTGGAGGCGCTCAATCCAACGTGTCAACTGTCCTTTAGGCTTCTTAAATTGCAGCAGCCATCTCAGTGCGGAATGATTAGTCCTTAGCAGAAAATGTTGACAAATAAGTACTTATGATAATGTTTTATGCATTCCAGCACTGCCAGTAGCTCACGTAGAGTCACACAATAATTCCGTTCAGGCTTTGACAGCGTGTGGATATAGTAGCCTAAGACTTTTTCTGCCAAGGATGAATTTTACACCAGGGACGGGATACGCCAAAACCGGTGCAGCACACAATAGGTCTTTTAGTTTCTGGAATGCCTTTTCTTGTGACTCACCCCAATGATACGCCTTAGGTTTTTTAGTGAGCTCATGTAAGCTTGCTGCCGCGGTCGCGAAATTAGGCACGAAGCGTCTGTAGTATGTGCAGAGTCCCAAAAAGCTGCGTAATTCATGAAGATTTTGGGGGCGAGGCCAGTCCTTTACTGCTCGTATTTTATCTTCATCCATTGAAATGACATCTGCTGTAACTAGATGCCCCAAATATTTTACCGGTTTTGGAACAATGCACATTTCTTCAAGCTTAGTTTTAGTCCAACCATTGAAATTCGTTACATAACTTCTGCCAGGTTTTTGAGGTGTTCGTCAAAAGTTCTACCCATCACTATTATGTCGTCGAGGTAAACCAGTCAAGTCTTCCAATGTAGTCCTTTTAGTACACGCTCCATAAGCCGCTCGGATGTGGCCGGCGCCTTGCAGAGCCCAAATAGCATAACTTTAAACTGCCACAAGACACCGTTCGTAATGAAAGCAGTTTTCTCCTTATCCTTGTCTGCGATCTCTACCTGCCAATAGCCGCTTTGTAGATCAAATGTAGAGAACCACTTTGTTCCAGCTAGCGCTTCGAGCGTATCGTTAATTCTTGGTAGCGGGTAGCTGTCCTATTTAGTGGCATAATTTAGCTTGCTGTAGTCTACGCAGAATCTTGTACTACCATCTTTCTTTTTAACTAAGGTTACAGGTAAGCTCCACGGACTCGAAGATGGTTCAATTACACCGCTCTTCTCCATTTGATTGACCAGTTCCTTAACCTCATTAAGCTTAATCTCATTATACTTCTGGGTGCCTGTTTTATCGGCCTCGCTTCGCCAGTATTAATTTCATGTTTAACTATAGCTGGTCTACCTTGACTTTTTTAGTGGCGAACACGCAGGCGTACTTCTTTAGCAACTTTTTGGTTTTATTTCTCTCTGAAACTGCTAAACTCGGCAATCGTTCGCTGTTTATTACCGCTTCTACTGGAGCACATTGGCCTACCTCGGAATTTTCGTAAATTAATTTTTCGTGGCCTGATAAATTGAGCACTTTCACTGGGACGATTCTTTTTTATTAGATTTCTCAAGGGCCTTTGCTGACAACAAGTCCACCTTAATGGCTGCTGGTTCAACTACCCACAAGCGGTTGTCCTCACAATCTCCCTCTATACGCACTCATATCAATGACTCAGTCTGAGGTGGTAGTTTTTGTTGTTTTACAGCAACTAATCTTCTGGTGTGCACTTGTTGCTGGTATCCCACGTCAAGAGGTATATCTACATTACGCCAACTCATTATCTGTTGCCCCATATTCAAGTTGATGCCATGGACTATCATAAAGTCAGCACCAATGATAACCTCGTCTACAATATCGGCGACAATAAAAATATGGCTTACGGTAATGTTCGCTATACTAACCTTCACCTCAATTTTTCCGTAGACGGTAGCAGATTCTACAGTAGCTGTTCGTAGTCTGATATTATTGAGTACCTCACACTTTCCCTTCACTATATCGGGTCTGATTATAGACTGTGTCGCACCGGTGTCTATAGTGAAGGTGTATTGCCTGCCATTAATGTACCCGCACGCTGTAAGGTTACTGTTATTTTTCATCGCTTGTGGGAGCTAGCTTTTGCCCCTCAGTGCTAGCTCGATTTAGTTTAACGGCGATTCTTTTGTTGTTTGATGGTAGTTGGCCCGTTTATTATTTGCCGGTGGCGATCTGGACCTTTTGCGCAGCGCTTTACAGTTTTTTTGGAAGTGGCCGCTTTACCACCTCCTCTATTTTGTTGATCTCATCATCTTTCTCTGGCTCAATTTCTAGATTACGTATCCTGTGTAATTGTGGCTTTGATATCGTGCGAGCTGTCTCCTGAGCTAGTGCGAACGCCACTGTATCTGCAAAGGTCGCCTTTTGTGCTGCACATACAGCTAGTTTAACATCAGAGTCTCGTAAGCCGTTAACGAAAGCTTCAGTCTTCAGATGATCTACTAGTGGTTGATTTTCCCCTGGATAGGTTAACTGCACCAACCTCCCGATTTCCATTGCAAAGGCTTGCAGCTGCTCATTAGCCATCTGTGTTCGGCACCTTAACACCATACGGTATAAATCGCGTTTGTGCTCGTTGCCAAATTTACGCAGTAGCGCCACCAATACGTCATTGTATTTGTTTCTGCAGCTGGCTGGAGTGGTTTCTAAAATTTCTGCTGCAGCACCTTTTAAAGCCAAAATTAGTTCTAGAGCCTTCTCTTCATCGTCCCATCAATTTCTGCTGGCAACTGTCTCGAATTGGAAATTAAATACGGATAGAGGTGAGCTACCATCAAAACAAGGTGTTTTTAATCTGCTAGAAACTGCTGGTATGATACGCACTGGTTCGGGTTGCTGGCACTGTAGACTTTCTCTTCCATTACATTCAATTTTTCGTCAACAGTTTTCTCAAAATTTTCCATTCTTGTCTCCACACTATCTACCCTTTTGCTTACCGTCGCATGTATTTCACACAATTGCTCAAGTGTTTCTCCAAATTTGTGTTCAAGTTGTTTAGTAATTTCTCGTACCTCAGTAGAAGCTTCCTCAAGTTTTGTTTCAATTTTTGCCAGAAAATTTTGGTTTTCAGCTCTAGAAGTTTCGCATACCTCAGCCAACAGCTTTTCATTATCAGCTTCAGAAGTTTCCATTACCTGCGCCAACAGCTTTTTATCATCAGATATAGAAGTTTCCTTTACCCGCGCCAACAGCTTTTCATTATCAGCTTTAGAAATTTATTGTGCACTCGCGAGAGCATTGATTATTTCCATAAGCTTTTCATTATCAGCTTTAGTAGATTCTCGTACCTCAGCCAAAAGCTTTTTGGTTTGTAGAGCACTCACCTCCGGCTCTTCCTCATCATCAAATACGTGAGTATCAACGTTAATGCCCCGCCGTTGAAAATCTTCGTACAACCGCTTTTGCAGTTCGGTCTTGATCCCAGTTGACGGCAAGTCCAATTTTGCTAACTCACGCCTGAGGCGATCCACATTAAGTTCTCTGAACTTGATTCCTTTTTTATTTTATTTTATTTTATTTTATTTTATTTTAAAGGATTACAATCCCACTTCTAACACCAATTGTTACGTTTTTCCCTTCTTAAAAACGTGTTTTTGTGAGTTCGTAGATTGTAGTTAAAATAAAATAAATTTTGTGTTTGGTTTTGATTAAAAATCCTTTATTCAACACAGCTATGTGCACCACTGCTTGTAATCTTTTTACAGGCGATAGCAATTTTTATTCTTAATTACTCTGTCTATTTACAATCTTGTAAACAACAACAATTACTCGACAGATCTTTCTACTTAAAGATCTTCCAACCCGATCGTAGTTATAATTTAGGTTCGATCACAACCTTTTCAACCAGATTTTATCCACACTTAACTCTCTTTACTGAGTTAGCTCCAAATAAACTGGTTTTTACTTCACTACTAGATTCTCGAGTTTACTCTTTATAAACACTCTTCACACCATTAACACATTCGCTGAGTTAACTTTACTTAAAAACTCGTTGTTCGCATCGATGTGTTTTTTATATGGCTGAGTAAGCAATACATCGAAAGCTCTCGAACCTCTCGATATTTCAGGTAGATTCCATTTCTTTCTCTTAATTTCTTTTTAGTTCTTTTATAGCCATGCGTATGTAAACATCTACTTCTTTCAACTCTTAGTATTTGTTGTTGCTTATTGATTATCTGTTACTTGATTTCTTTGCTGCTTAATTATTGTTGTTGCCATGTTATTTTTATTTACTTTGTCTCATATAATGGTTGTTGTTGTAGTTTTGGTTATTTGGCTGTTTCTGCAGCTTTTGCTTATTTATTTTAGCGATGTAATAAACGCAGAGTTTCCCAATCATATTTTATATCATAAATTTTAAATAAAATTTAACGGAAATTTTATTTTATGTAGCAAGTCTCATCAATCAAAAAACAGATTACGCATTCCCGATTTTTGTTAATTTTTCTCTCTCTTTAGAAGAAAGTGTGCTTTACGTAAGCATTTTGCTTAGTTTTAAAGGAAAATAGTAATTTTTTATACTAAAAATGAAAAAAAAAAATTAAAATATAATAAAAATATTAATAGCTTGGTCCATGATGCGAAAGAAAATTTATTCGAACGAAAGATAGTCACTCACTATATTTCGTAATAGCGGCCAACTATTTTACAATTTATCGTTCACTTGGCTTTACGCTTCAAACGTAATACAAATTAATCAACTTGGTTGCCATGTTTTCATTCCACAAATAATTTGCTTATATAAAAAAACGCTTAAACGTACAAATTTTACATTGAAAAATATTAGTGTGGTAACACTGGAAATTGACAGTAAAAAATATAAACAAATTAAAATATTAAACAAATTAAAATTAAAAATCCGTATTCCTACAACCTTGAAAATTTATTGATTTGAATTTCGTTATTAAAAAAAAATATCCCTCTTATATTCGTTTTAAGAAATAATGCGTATTGTTTTTTAAATCGAGTGTAATATACCGTTTTTAAGTATTATTTTATTACAAATTGGATTTTGAAAATGTGTACGAATAATAATAATAATAATAATAATAATAATAATAATAATAATAATAATAATAATAATAATAATAATAATAATAATAATAATAATAATAATAATAATAATAATAATAATAATAATAATAATAATAATAATAATAATAATAATAATAATAATAATAATAATAATAATAATAATAATAATAATAATAATAATAATAATAATAATAATAATAATAATAATAATAATAATAATAATAATAATAATAATAATAATAATAATAATAATAATAATAATAATAATAATAATAATAATAATAATAATAATAATAATAATAATAATAATAATAATAATAATAATAATAATAATAATAATAATAATAATAATAATAATAATAATAATAATAATAATAATAATAATAATAATAATAATAATAATAATAATAATAATAATAATAATAATAATAATAATAATAATAATAATAATAATAATAATAATAATAATAATAATAATAATAATAATAATAATAATAATAATAATAATAATAATAATAATAATAATAATAATAATAATAATAATAATAATAATAATAATAATAATAATAATAATAATAATAATAATAATAATAATAATAATAATAATAATAATAATAATAATAATAATAATAATAATAATAATAATAATAATAATAATAATAATAATAATAATAATAATAATAATAATAATAATAATAATAATAATAATAATAATAATAATAATAATAATAATAATAATAATAATAATAATAATAATAATAATAATAATAATAATAATAATAATAATAATAATAATAATAATAATAATAATAATAATAATAATAATAATAATAATAATAATAATAATAATAATAATAATAATAATAATAATAATAATAATAATAATAATAATAATAATAATAATAATAATAATAATAATAATAATAATAATAATAATAATAATAATAATAATAATAATAATAATAATAATAATAATAATAATAATAATAATAATAATAATAATAATAATAATAATAATAATAATAATAATAATAATAATAATAATAATAATAATAATAATAATAATAATAATAATAATAATAATAATAATAATAATAATAATAATAATAATAATAATAATAATAATAATAATAATAATAATAATAATAATAATAATAATAATAATAATAATAATAATAATAATAATAATAATAATAATAATAATAATAATAATAATAATAATAATAATAATAATAATAATAATAATAATAATAATAATAATAATAATAATAATAATAATAATAATAATAATAATAATAATAATAATAATAATAATAATAATAATAATAATAATAATAATAATAATAATAATAATAATAATAATAATAATAATAATAATAATAATAATAATAATAATAATAATAATAATAATAATAATAATAATAATAATAATAATAATAATAATAATAATAATAATAATAATAATAATAATAATAATAATAATAATAATAATAATAATAATAATAATAATAATAATAATAATAATAATAATAATAATAATAATAATAATAATAATAATAATAATAATAATAATAATAATAATAATAATAATAATAATAATAATAATAATAATAATAATAATAATAATAATAATAATAATAATAATAATAATAATAATAATAATAATAATAATAATAATAATAATAATAATAATAATAATAATAATAATAATAATAATAATAATAATAATAATAATAATAATAATAATAATAATAATAATAATAATAATAATAATAATAATAATAATAATAATAATAATAATAATAATAATAATAATAATAATAATAATAATAATAATAATAATAATAATAATAATAATAATAATAATAATAATAATAATAATAATAATAATAATAATAATAATAATAATAATAATAATAATAATAATAATAATAATAATAATAATAATAATAATAATAATAATAATAATAATAATAATAATAATAATAATAATAATAATAATAATAATAATAATAATAATAATAATAATAATAATAATAATAATAATAATAATAATAATAATAATAATAATAATAATAATAATAATAATAATAATAATAATAATAATAATAATAATAATAATAATAATAATAATAATAATAATAATAATAATAATAATAATAATAATAATAATAATAATAATAATAATAATAATAATAATAATAATAATAATAATAATAATAATAATAATAATAATAATAATAATAATAATAATAATAATAATAATAATAATAATAATAATAATAATAATAATAATAATAATAATAATAATAATAATAATAATAATAATAATAATAATAATAATAATAATAATAATAATAATAATAATAATAATAATAATAATAATAATAATAATAATAATAATAATAATAATAATAATAATAATAATAATAATAATAATAATAATAATAATAATAATAATAATAATAATAATAATAATAATAATAATAATAATAATAATAATAATAATAATAATAATAATAATAATAATAATAATAATAATAATAATAATAATAATAATAATAATAATAATAATAATAATAATAATAATAATAATAATAATAATAATAATAATAATAATAATAATAATAATAATAATAATAATAATAATAATAATAATAATAATAATAATAATAATAATAATAATAATAATAATAATAATAATAATAATAATAATAATAATAATAATAATAATAATAATAATAATAATAATAATAATAATAATAATAATAATAATAATAATAATAATAATAATAATAATAATAATAATAATAATAATAATAATAATAATAATAATAATAATAATAATAATAATAATAATAATAATAATAATAATAATAATAATAATAATAATAATAATAATAATAATAATAATAATAATAATAATAATAATAATAATAATAATAATAATAATAATAATAATAATAATAATAATAATAATAATAATAATAATAATAATAATAATAATAATAATAATAATAATAATAATAATAATAATAATAATAATAACAAAAAAGAATTATGAAAATACTTTTTACATGTCTTATGCGATGTTGGCTAAAAATTGAAGCATTTGCATGGCCTTTACATGAGCCGCAATTTTGTATTGAAATGCTTACGTTATGCTCGTATTTTCTAGCGTGCCGAAGATCAGATGTTAGTCATTCGAAACTATAACGTTCGACAGCGTGGGCCAGGCTGTAAAGCAACATAAGAAAAACATTTAAAAATTATACAAGTAGAAAAATATAAGGCAAAACAAATTTAAAAGTTTACAATTATATCATTCCTTATATTTTTCTACTTTTTTTTAAATTTTTTTATATTTTTTCAACTGTCTTCATCTTTTTTCAACTTTTCTATTTTACTTTTCAATGTTTTTAATTTTTAGTATAAAAACCTACTATTCTCCTTTAAAAACAAAACGAAAATATTTGTGCTTACGCCACACACATTTCGTTGAGAGAGAGAAATAATAAAGGAAATGTGTTATTTGATCTCTGGTACAAGTACTTTGGGTAATAAAACTAGAGAAAATTAATTAAGCGAATTAGGCAATTAAGCGAGAGGTGATTAAACTTGGGGTTTTATTAGAAAATTTAAGAAAAAAAGAGGACTTGGAAATTGAGAAAAAAAAATGAGAAGGCAATTAAGCGAATTATACTGTAATAAGCGTTTGTTAACAACTGTTTTATGTGTCTAAACGTAATAAAATCATTAAATTAATGGCATTCATATTTTGTAATTGTATTTTATGGGGTGTTTTTTTTCAGTTACACAAGCTTACATCATAATAAAACAAAGAAATTTAATTATTTATTTGTTGGTGTTAAATTGCTGAACGTTTATTTTATTTGCTACTGAAAAATGCTACATTGTTCTTTACATTCATTTTTATGCTATAACAAGGCACACTGGTTGGGCTGTCGGATTTAAAATTACAAAACTATACGAAATAATTAAAAACTATATTAAATATGTAACGACAAATAAAACTTATTCTACTTAGAACTGTTTAATAATTTTTTTTTAAATTAATAATTGCAATTGTTGCAAAAGACACTGTTATTTTTTTAGCCATTATACTAAAAAAAATAAATAAATAATTATATTATATATATATATATATATATATATATATATAAATATATATATATATATATATATATATATATATATATATATATATATATATATATATATATAAATATATATATATATATATATATATATATATATATATATATATATATATATATATACCTTAATACTTTTGCCATTTACTATAATATTACTCTAATATATATATATATATATATATATATATATATATATATATTTACTATAATATTACTCTAATATATATATATATATATATATATATATATATATATATATAGAGTAATTATATTATAATTAGAGTAATATTATAGTAAATGGCAAAAGTATTAAGGTACATGCAGATAAGTATATATGCAGTAAGTATATATATATATATATATATATATATATATATATATATATATATATATATATATATATATATATATATATATATATATATATATATATATATATATATATATATATATATATATATATATATATATACATATATATATATATATATATTCAGAGATCTCAGGTATTAATATTAGTGTCAGCACAATAGATAGAGCTATACATGCAAATGGACGGTATGAACGAGTTTCAAGAAGAAAACCATTATTATTGCTATTCAATCAACGTCGATATCGAGAGTTTGCTAAAAAACACAAAAATCAGAATCAAAAAACCTGTTAAAATTTGGAAAAAGAAAAATTTTGAATTTGCCCGCAAAATTAGTGTCCACAATAAAGCATGGTGGTGGTTCGGTGATGGTGTGGGGATGTATGGCAGCCAATGGTGTAGGAAATCTAGTCTTCATCTGGTCGTCACTATGAATAAAACAGATTACCCCAACATTTTAAAAGATAAACTGATACAGAGCGTCGCAAATTTGGTTTGGATCGCATTTTGGTCTTTCAGCAAGACAATGACCCAAGCACACAGCCAAAATAGTAAAGGATTGGCTGTTTTATCATACCCCCAATCAGTTGGATCATCCCCCCAGTCCCCTGATCTCAACCTTATCGAACATTTGTGGAAGCATCTGGACCGCCAAATAAGACAAAGGGAAATTACCAGCAAGGATTCCATCAAATCGGTGATAATGGAGGAATGGCAAATATAAGGAGGTACAAGATAAACTAGATGCTTTATGTAAAACTGAGGAGGAAATCGAAATTAATAATGTTTATAGAGACGAAATCGACAACAGGTGAAGCCTCGTCGATTTCAAACACTTACCTCCAACAATTAATAATCATAGGGTAGCTTGGAATTCAATAATGGAAAACTACAATAGACCAGATTTAATGGAAAAACAATATTTTGATTCGCTTTTTGAACAAAAACCAAGAAAGAATTCCATGTATACAGAACTTACAAGATTGTATAAATATTACAATAGGAAGTTACTATGCTTTGAAGGTTATTAAGGACTCAATAGATACTTGGGATCTTATTCTATTATACCATATTGAGGACAAATAAGATTCAGAATCAATAACAATATGGCGTAGGGAGAAGAAAGATGGAGAAATTCCTACATTTGCACAATTATTACAATTTATAAAGAGACGTTTACTTGAGTTAGAAGACAAACATAATATACGACTTGTACAAGGCAAAGCTACATATAGCAATCACTACAATAACAAAAAGTTTTCCTGTATGCAAAGGCAATCATTTTTTGTATAAATGTCAACAATTTAAGCCGTTAGATTTGAATGAACGAAGAAAATTCGTAACGTCAAAAAAACTGTGCTTTAATTGTCTTAAGCAAAAAAAAAACATTTTTCCAAGGACTGTAAGCCAGGCTCATACAAAATCTATAATTTGAAGCATAACACCTTACTGCACATTAATGAGCGGAAGCACCACAAACACAAATTCAAGTCAACAAGTACAACAGCAAACAACATTATTACCAACTGCGATTATTATGGTCTATGATAAGAATAATAATCTACAACCTTGTCGTGTTTAATTGATTCGAGCTCACAATCTACTTCGATTACAGAAGCTTGCGCACAACGCTTACGACCACAACGATCTTTTGACAAAACTCTACTTTACTGCGTAGGTAACAGCAAACCAAATTATTCAAAGGGTAAAGTTCAGTTTGAAATACTTGTACCTAAATCAGATAAAACTATAACAACAAAATCGTATTGTTTATCAAATTTTACAAAATTTTTGCCTTCACACATTATTTATGCCACAGACTTCTTTAAAAACTTGGAACTTACTGGCTCACAGTATTCTGGATGGCAAAATTTCACATCCAGCAGGATTTCCAGTTGCTATTAATACTATTTTTAAGTGGATTATAATGGGAAATGTAACTGAATTCCAACAATCATCTTTCATCGTCCATATATATTCAGATATGGATGCACAACTGCAGAAATTCTGGGAAATTAAAGAAAATAGGCTGAAAATCATTACAAAGAAAATGTTTAACGCCTGAGAGATGGAGAATATATAGTAATGCTTCTATTAAAAAAAAAAACTCAGTTGAATTAGGTGAATCCAAATTCCAGCACAAAAAAGACCTCAGTCTACGGAAAGAAAATTCATTAAAAATCATGAACTTAAGACTGAATTTCATAAATTTATTGAAGAATATGAAAGTCTTAATCATATGCAGCTCGTAAAAGTTAAAGGCGCATAGTACCACATCATATTGTTCTTTTAATGCCTCTTTCAAAACTTCAAATAACCTTCTTTTGAATTCCTATTTACTTATCAGCCCTAGCCAATGAATATCAATTAACACAGTACTATATGGCACAACAGCAGAACAATTTTTAGCAACACATACTCTAAAATAAGTACCTCTTGATAATTTTGAAAGATATCCGAAAGAATCTAATGAAATTATAAACAATTTTTATGTAGATAATTATATGCCCAGCTTACCAACTTTGCCATCAGCAAATGCTCTTTGTGCTTGATTGTGCTACATATTTTTTAAGTCAGAATTTAACCTACGTAAATGGTCATCAAATTGACAACAATTTTAGGAAAGAATAAATGTAACTTAAGTCACTTACGCAAGATACCATGATTAATGATTTGGAAATGGTTAAAACTTTAATATTATTGTTGAACACCACATCCGATTCCTTCCAATATAGCGTCTCATTTTCCAGATCAGCTAACTGAACGATGTGTTTTATCCGAAATATGTAAAATATATGATTCCATAGGATGGTTCGCTCCAGTAATAGTTTCTTTCAAGTTATGTATGCAGAAGCTTTGGCTAAAAAGAATAACTTGGTATCAAGAATTGCCTAATGATGCAGAAAAAGCAAGGCTAAATTTAAAAAAGAATATTCATCATATTAAAGATTTTAAAATTCATAGATGTGCTCAATATTCTGTAGATGATCAGTTCGAACTCCACGGGTTCTCTGATACTTCGGAACTTCGGAGCGAACCCTAGAGTGGGTTCTCTGAAGCAAATGAATATTCCACGCTTGGATCTTTGTGGAGCAATCTTATGTTAAAATTTACGCTAAAGGTCAAAGAAACACTACAACTCGAAAACGTTTTAACTTACGGCAGAACTGATTTATAATATAATAATTATAATAGATTATAATAGTATTGTATTGTCATGGTTAGCAATCATACTCGCAGATGAAAAAGATTTACAGTAAATCTTACTTCTTACATAATAGAACACTTACCTTAAACGCACTGGCATCATATTGCATCCAAACAGAATCCAGCTGTCTTAGCTACCAGCGGTATTTATTCATTAAAAACTCATTATGGTGGATCCTCAAATACAACAACAACAACGGAACCTCAAACACAACAACATCGGATTCTACAATTTCAAACAACACCTAAAATTTCAAACGATATTAATGTGGAGGAAAAGAGAAATGTTATCACAACTTGCATTAACAACGACATTAATCTAATCGATCGATACTCTGAATTTTCAAAACTTTTGCCATATAACAGTTTTTTGTTACTTTTTGTTCACAGCTGTAAATTAAAGTTATCCAACGGTAAAATAAGAGGTGGTTTCATTAGTACAGCAGAACTTATCATTAATAAGATATTTCCAAACAAAATATTCTAACAAGATCCGTTTATTAGCTTCCACAAAATCACTATCAGCAACCAGCAAATTATCAGCATTCCATTCTTAGATAACGAAGGTATGTTCAGAGTTGGTACTCACAAATATTAACTACAATCAAAAGCATCCTTTCATTCTTAATAAAGACGACAATTAAACAGAATTAATAGCTAAATCTTACCTCATCAAGTATCTCAATCAGTATCTCCTTAGTTTACAAATTTGGATACCACATTTCACTTATCTGCTCCAACAAACTGTTTGTAAATGCACTACATGTATGAGATATTGTCAACATTTTTACACATCAACATTGATTTTGCAGGACCGCTCTTGTAAGGGTCGTGGTACCAAAACTTATAAGTGCTAGATTGTAGCATTCGCATGTTTAAACACCAAGGCAATACATCATGAAGCTGTTACAGAACTTACCACTGCAGCATTTTTGGCTTCGCTTCGCAGATTTACATCCAAACGTGGTAAACCAATGCACATTTGTCCCAATAATGGAACAAATTTTGTCGGCCGCAGAGGAAATTACAGGAATTATATGAAATCCTTCAAAATAATCATGACTCTTTCTATCAAGAACTTGCAACCCAACAGATTCAATGGCATTTCACCTCACCCTCGGCACTACATTTCGGAGGCACCTGGGAAGCAGTTGTCATATCTATGAAATTTCATTTAACACGCGTTCTTGGTAACTCACGTGTAACTTATGAAGAAATAAGTACATTGTTATACCAGATTGAATGCTGCCTCTACTCACGCCCTTTATGTTTGAAATTTGAAGGGGACTCAGATCCATTGATTTCTTGATTTTACGTCCATTAACCACACTATCTGATGAAAATTTGAAGAATATCAAAGTAAATCACCTCACTAGATGGAAGTACATGCAGCAATTGCTTGGTCAGTTTTCGTCAAATGCATATCTCAGTCAACTTCAAAAAAGAACAAAATGGTTGACTAAACTACAAAATCTTCAACGAAATGATATGGTGTTATTCAAAGATGACAACCTACGCTATACCCAATGGTTGATTGGCAGAGTTATGGCTTACTAAAACGCTCTGTATCGAAATTATGTCCTCTTTTCATTAATTGTTGCAAGGAAGCCTTTCAAGGTTGGCCTGAATGTTGTTGTTTTATTTTAATGCTTTTGTAATTTAACTCACTCGTTGTTCGACTCGTATATTGAAAACACTTATCAGCGCTTCAAGTAAAATTTACATATATTTCAAATAAAATACATTTGTGTGAAACTTCTACCAAAATCTGTTCTTTATATAATAAATACAGTCCATTTGTAAGTATCGGGAAAAGTTGAATAAAAAATTTTATGACAATATTTAAATCTGATTTCGGCCATGTGGCTCCACGGCTGCCGCATAAGCTTTATTATATGCGGCCGCATTTCGCTAATAAATCTTAGAATGTTGACTCTCAGGTGTTCAATTTTCTGTGGTTTATCGACGTAGACCAATTTCTTTACATATGTAACTAAAAAGAAAATAATCCAATAGTGTTATATCACAAGAACTTGGTGGCCAACTACATAAGTGGATCATTAAGTGAGACTACTCTTTCATCAAAAGTTTCCTTGATTTAGCGCACGATTTACGATTTAAAAACAAAAAACCTTCACCTTAAAAAATTTGTTTTTAGTTATAATTAAAAAGAATTACACTCTTACTTTTTTCTCTTGAAGGAGAATTTTGTTAATTTTTTTCAAGTGTTAATGGCATTAGTTTAAATGAAAGTGCTTATAGAGCATATTGAAGTTTAGTATTACAATGATAAAATAATTTTATGACTTAATAAGAATGGAAAGGCTTACTAACTGTTTCAATGACAATATACTTTTATTTCTTCTTTAAATATTTCGTAATTATTGTATTTCATTAATGTTAACTGTTGTATATATATATATGTATATATATATATATATATATGTATAAAATATATATATATATATATATATATATATATATATATATATACATATATATATACAACAGTTAACAGTTAAATAAAATATATATATATATATATATATATATATATATATATATATATATATATATATATACATATATATATACAACAGTTAACATTAATGAAATACAATAATTACGAAATATATATATATATATTTTATACATATATATATATATATATATATATATATATATATATATATATATATATGTAATGTTAACTGTTGTATATATAAAATAAATATATATATATATATATATATTTATTTATTTATTTATTTATTTATTTATTTTACAAGTAGACTTAGGTAAAGTTACCTTTGATTAAATCCAACAAGTTGTAATAATGGTCTTAAGTATTATTTATTTGGTCTTTTAATATTAATTGTATGAGTTGTATTAATTGTATGTTAAGAGTGTTTTCTAAACTTTGTTTATTCTTTATGCCCCACATTTCCTCTCTATTTTTGTTTGCCTTCTTTATGTTGTTAGCTTTGCATAAGTTTTCGTAAACTATTGTATAGTGTGATTTAGTGGTTTTGTATGTATAAAGGTGTGAATTTAAGTAAGCTATGCATGTGTGGTTATATAACATACATATATGCTTTGTATATTTGTTGGGATATCGGCCATTGATTTTCGAAATTCAAAGTTGGTATTTTCTTTCTAACTGTATTGTTTAATCTTTCTATATCACTATTACCTGCGTGACTATTTGGTTTGATATTTTGAATTTCTATTCCTTTCTTGTTCAAAAACTTTCTAACGTTTTCTTTATTAAATTCAGTATCGAATATCAGCTTTTTCACTCTACCCTTGATGGCTAAAAATTGTTGAATTTGCGCAACGAGTGTAATACTATTTCAATTAAACGATAAAGGAATGTTTACTATTGACATACGTATCTATATGAATTATTTGGTTAGTAGTATGTGGACTTTTCTTAAAATGAAATTAATTTTTGATAGAATTTCTATCATATTTTCAACCTGAATATATATATATATATATATATATATATATGAGGCAAATTTTGATGACTTCTATTTCTTCTCTGAGCTGAGGTTTGTAAAGTTTACTTTTTAATTTATTGGAAGTTGCTGGTTTACCAAAGTGGCCAATTTTGTTCTTATGAAAGAGTAATTTGTCTCCTAAGCTCTCCGCCACTTTCAATATCCATTTTAGAGCATCTTAGAAATCTAAGGTCATGATATGACGAAAACCCCTTTTCGATTATTTTTTGAACCGTGTAACATTCATGATCATTTATGGAAGCTATGGAAGCTACGATGAAAGTTTTCTTGTAGAAATTTTCTTCAATTCTCTTTTAGATTTGCATTCCCGTCTACACTACCATACTTATTTCAATGAAATTTAAGATTATCAAACAACATTGTTGTATTTACGAATTTTATAACAAAAGAGAATTTCAGAGTACATGAAAGAATGTACGCCATTACATTCCTTTCTCCCCTCTCACTGAAAAACTCAGACTTTCTACAAGAAAACTTTCATCGTGTGTTCTGGGACGAAGAGTATATTTCCACTCTCCCTTTTCCTATTTCTCTTTTAATAATATTTTAAACCTGGTTTTTATCAATATCGTTTTGGTCTATATAGATACGCTTAAACTAGAAATGTTTTAACTGTGTTCTATTTTCTTCGCATAATAATTATTGTTGTTTTAAGTCTATTCACCACAGTATCCAATATTGGGACTTAAAAATTTATGTTCTGTTCTTGTGAATGAACTGTTTCCAATTCAAATGCTATGTTATTGTTTTCCTCATTAACGTGGACTGATTCTATTTGAACATTAATATCTTCGTTTTTTATTCTACTAATAAAATCTGCTATGATATTGGTTTTTCCTTTTATATAATCAAGCGAAAAATTATACTCTCCTAAACTCACAAGCCTGAAGTCTCGGGCTTATATCCTTTAAATGGTATTTTATCATCAGCCATTTCAGTTGTTGATGGTCACTTTCTAAGTCAAAGTCTCTACCATAAACATATGGTCGAAAGTATTTGGCTGCCAATATAATGCCGAGTAACTCCTTTTCTACAGTGGCATAATTTTTTCATGTTTATTTAAGGTTCTGGATGTATAAGCAACAGGATGTCCATCCTGGGACAGAATTACACCCATAGCGAAGTCTTTCGTGAAGTTAGGATAACTCAATATCGGTAACTTTTTCAACAGAATTTATGTAACTTGAATCATATACATACATATATTGATTGGTTAACTTTTTCTTGAAAAATCGTGTCATCGAATATTCAATTTTGGCATTGTCCTTTATAAATTTTCTATAAAATCCAGTCATACCTAAAAAGGATTTTTTCTTTCTTGTAATAGTTATTAGATTTTGGATTGTCTATACTTTTAAGAGATTTGGTCTTACTCCTTCCGTTGTGAGGATATGTCCGAAAAACTGTGTTTTTTTGTAAGAAAGTCGCATTTATCGACTTGTATATTCAGCTTTCCTTTACCAAGTGCTTGGAATATTAGTTTTAAGTTTAATAAGTGTTCCTGTAAAGATGTTCACAAATATCAATATATAGTCCATGTAGACGACGTAAATTTTATTTATGTAATCACCGAGGACCCTTTTCATCGATCCTTGGAAAGTTGAAGGGCATACGAATAAATTCGTAATGTCCAATGTTTGAAAAAACAGTTTTTTCCATGTCTCCTTCCCTAACCAGAATTTGATGAGAGCCTTTGGCCAAAACCGAATGTGAAATATTGTGCCTTCTCAAGCTTATCTAGTAGTACATTCAGATTCGGAATATAACATTTATCATCAATTGTAAACTGGTTTAGATTTCTGTAACCTATAACAATTCTATACTTCTTTCACTCAAAATTATATAATTTCTCTCAACTATCCGCAATGGGCTATTATTAGGTGAATTACTTTCAAGTATAATTTTCTCTTCTATCATATCCGTAATTTGACACTTTATTTCTCCCTCGTTTATCTGAGAATACCTATATACATATATTGGAATATAAGTGTCTATCATTTGAAGTTATTATTTAATGGTATACTTCGTTTGTACGTAAAAACAACCCCTTCTTTGAAGAACAAATGTTCAAATTCAGTAAGCAATTTTAAAATTGCTTGACGTTCTTCATGATTTGTATGGGAAAAACAATACTATCTGTTTTTTTATGTTCATATATATTGTAAGCTGTAAATATATTGAAAATATTCGTGATAATATTATTCAAAATATTTATAATTTATTATTTAGTATTTTTATGACATTTTCATAATAGTTAATTTTAGTTTTCAATGCTCGCAATATTTTATTCCTATTACACCTGAAAAGCTTTTATTTGAAGAATTCATGATTTACCATTGAAGTGTACCGACACAACCAAATTATTTCGGGAATAGTGTAGTTATTACATATTCAATTTTATTTGTACCATTTAAGGTTTTAAAATATAGAGGATTCTTAAGTTTAACTGTTGGGTATTGTTCTATCAACACTTCTTTCTTTATAATTCTAGTAGTAGAGCCTGTGTTGGTAACACATCTTATTTTTTGTTTTCTTATTGAAATGGTTACTGTTGATAATGGAGATTTTGAGATGATATTAACAAATTTATTTACTTTTCATTATTTCTTTTGTTTCATGTATACTTTTAATCTCAATAGTTTCCGATGACAATCTAGAATTATGAGTATCTATGCGTATACAACTAATCCTACTTTGATTTGACCTAAGGAGTGCTTCAAACTGATAAGGTCACCTTAATATTTACTCAATTCAACCAAACTATAAAATGTTTTGTATGGTCACCTTATTCAAAAAATTTATACGTTCAAATAAGTGAATAATAAGCCGGTTTTGCTCTTGGAGATGTACCGTTATTTTATGTTTATTTAAATTTATGTAAATAAGTGCAAAATTCAATGCATCAAATGATTAGTATTAAAAATACTAGTCTCATTTCAACTGTTAGTATTAAAAGGTCTTTTTATAGGTGTGTTGTTTTGTTAAATTTGTTCATCTTTTAGTTGTATGATTAGTATAATTAATGTTGTGGGTTTTGTTGTAGCCTTTATGGGTGACCAAAATTATGATTTTTCACAAACAATACCATTATTCTATTAAAAAATTTCAACAATTTGCAAACGTTGCTCCCAGTCGGCAGCACTGGCAATTGAACTATCTTTGGGTAACACCACCTTACATGTTTAAAATTAACGGATAGAGGATATGAGAGCATTTGAGACATTTACGGAACTTTCCAAACTATAGGCAATTAGGTTTATAAGGAGACTGCTTCGCCTACGTAATTTGGTTATCGTTTGGCTGTCAATAAATAAACTTGTGTAAAAGCGGAAAGAAAAGTGTTGTATAAACAAATATTAAGTGTTGTATTAAGACAAACAGTATAAAAGTTATAGTGGAATAAATATAAACTGTAAAACAATCGAATAAAGCGGTGTTTATTTTATTTTAACGTAATATAAACGAACTCAAGCATTTTAAAAAGTTTGAAAGGTAACATTGGTGTCCGAAGTGGCACTGCGTACATAAAATAAATAAAACAGAGTAAAATTAAGTTCCGAGAATTAAAAGTGGACAGGCTCAAACGGGAATTAAATAAATTAGAGCTGTCAACAATCGGCAATCAAATCGAATTCTGAAAACGTCTGTTAGAAGAATTTCAAAACGCAAACGAATGATTCTGAGATAAGCGCCCCTACAACAACAACTAGTATAGACGTTAATTCGCTGCTGGCTGCTATGATGGAAAAAATGCAGGATCAGAGCAAAATGCTTTTGGCTGAAGTGCGAGAAACATCTAGACCTGATAACTATAAGCTTATGGAAAAAATTAATGCTGTGGTGAATGCACAAGAAATTTCTAAAGCTGATAATAAAAAGCTGTTAGCTGAGATACGTGAAACTTCTAGAGCTGATAATCAAAAACTCTTGGCTGAGGTACGTGAAACTTCTAGAGCCGAAAACCAGAATTTTCTGGAAAGTTTTGAAAAGTAATTTGAACATTGAAATTTGAATTTGATATATATGCCCTATTTTGCGAGCGTGGAAGCAAGCTTACATAAGCTCACCAAGAAATCTAAGGCTTATAATTGGGCAGTCACAAGAAAAGGCGTTCCAGACACTAAAAGACTTATTGTGTGCTGCACCGGATTTGACGTATCCAGTCCCAGGTGAAAAATTCATTCTTGGCAGTGATGCCAGTGGATATGGTATTGGGTACGGGACTGAGAAAGTCGTAGGCTACTATAGCCGCACGCTGTCAAAGTCTGAACGGAGTTATTGTGTGACTCGACGTGAGCTACTGACAGTGGTGGAATTTATGAACCCTGGCTGGAACCCTTATGAATGGCTGCTGCAATTTATGAACCTTGAAGGACAGTTGGGACGTTTGATTGAGCGCCTCCAGGCTTATGACTTTAGCATTGAACACCGAAGTGACATAAAGTACGGAAAAGCTGATACTCTCTCACGTCGTCCTTGTAATTTGCAATGCAAACATTGTGTGAAAGCTGAGCAGAAGGAATCCATTATTGATATCCGGCTAACGCAAATAGATGCAAACGAAGACTGGTCAGGTGCACAAAGGAATGACCCAATATTGGCAAAGATTATAGCCGCAAAAGAAGAGGACAGACGGCTTACCCTCAAAGAAATATCAGAAGAAGGTCATCTTACAAGAGCATATTGGGTACAGTTGGAGTTGATTACTGGGTGCTTATATCGCCAAGTACAATGGCAAAACTGTATCCAACCTAATAGTGGTGCTTCCTCCAAAATAAGGGAAGTCTTAAATTAGTTCCATAATGAAGCAAGTGGGCGACACCTTGGGGTGACTAAAATAAACTGGAAAAACTAAAACAACGTGTTTATTGGGTTGGATGTCAGCAAGCAGTGAAAGATTGGATAGCAAACTGTACCCAGTGTATTGCAGCTAAAGGTCCAGTAAGAAGAATCTGAGGTTAGCTGCAACAATATAACTCGGGCGCACCATTCGAGCGATTAGCAATGGACGTAGCAGGCCCTTTTCCTGTGAGTAATGCCGAAATCGTTATGTTCTCGTCGTGATTAATTACTTCAGCAAATGGCCAGAAGTGTATGCCCTACCAAGTTGTAAATGTTTTTGAGAACAACTGGGTGTACCGGTATGAGGTTCCAATAGACTACATTCCGGTCAGAGTAGAGTTTTCGAATTTGCTATATTCAAAGAAATATGTGTGATATACGGTATTAAGAATACTCGAACGACGCCGCTTCACCCACAGTCTGATGGAATGGTAGAACGATTTAGTCGAACCCTAGAGGAATATTTGCGAAAAGTAGTGAGCGAGTATTAGCTGTCCATGACTCAACATCTAGATCCTCTTCTAAGATTATTTTTGGGACTGAGCTAAAACTACCTGGTAACTTAGAATTTTGCGTTAAACCTACTACAGAGAGGAATGCGACATATGCTGAAAAACAGGAAAGCCTCAATGAACTTTACGAATTTGTCTGCTCACTAATTAAAATGGTCAGCTATAGAAAGAAAGCCAGATATGATCGTGCAGCAAATACAGAGGGTTTCCATGAGGGACAACTGGTTCTACTTGTTAAAACGTAACAATATATATTTATTTTTCACTTTGAATCTTGTACGTTATGTGCGCGTCCTTCGTCTAGCACGAAATAAAAAACTTAAAATGCAATTAAACGAAGAAAAGAAAAGTATAAGTATAAATCAAAGATGCCAGAGAGAAAACGTTATTTGTAGTAGTAGTAAATTTTTACAGTGAGCGTTGAAGAAAAAATCGAAAATGGTAAACAACAACACAAAAAAATAATGATGTGAAAAGCGACAAACGTACGTTTTCATGAAATTTTTATTTATTTCTTATTCTCTGTTAAATATTTTCGTTTTCGTTTGGTTGTATACATATACGGAATAGATAGTTTTCATATAAAGAGTCCGCCGAATAATTTTTTTTTTTTTTTGAAAATGCTATAAAAAAACTACTGAATATTTTCTCATATTTCTTTTTTTATTTGAAAGTACAATCCTTCCGGTTAATAATGGGAAATAATTTCATTCAAATTGCTGCCTTGACTGGCCATGCAGTAGCCTACACGATCGGTTTAATTTTTAAGCACATTATCGATTGTGTGCAGCTGTATTTCACACATTGGCTTCACGAATATTGTCCTCTAAAGATTCAATTGTCTCTGGCTTGTTGGCGTAACACTTATCTTTGACGGTACCCCCACAAATAATAGTCCAACGGTGTCAAATCGCAGCTCCGAGGTGGCCAAACGTCATCAGCTCTGCGGCTGATAATGCGCGATCTTCAAAAACAGGGCGCAAAACATAGAGTGTAGCTTCGGCTGTGTGGCACGTAGCGGCGTCCTGTTGAAACCAAATGTTGCTAGTATCCTCCTCTTCAATTTTTGTTAACAAAAATTCGTTCAATATGGCCACTCCTTGCTCATTTTCGAAGAAAAATGGCCCAATTATGCCTCTGGACCAAACTCCGCACCAAACAGTGACTCGCCTTGGGTGTATCGGCTTTACTTGAGCGGTGCTGTCAGATATATATCGTCCAAATCTTCGAAGGGGTTCGTTAAAATCGTCAGAAAATATAAAATTTGCACAATTGGACTTGTACTATTTGACCACCTGAAAGAATTTAGGTGAGGAAGTATGAAATCATAAAAAGAAAGCTGAAAGAACTGAAGCAAGGTGACGTACTACAACGTTCTTTGTTTGGTAAGTAGGCTTTACGAAAATTGGATGATGACCCATTTTTCTATCGAAAAATTGTCTTGAGTGACGAAGCTAAGTTTTTGCCCAATGAGAGAAATAGCTAAATTTTGTGTATAGAGCCGCTAATGCACCCTGAAATATGCACTGTTTGGTGAGGTTTGTGGGCTGGGCGGCATTATTGGACCATACTTTTTCAGGAAAGATAAGAATCACAAAGTTAGAGTACCGTGGGATTTCTTGGCTCAAAATTAAAAAAATTGGTTTCCACGTGGTTTCCACGCGATACGCGATACCAAGAATCTATCAGAAGGCTAATTTTGTGAGCAATTAATCTCACGTTTTAGAGCCGTTAATTGGATATTAAAATCATGCTAGACTATTTTTTTTAGGGTATATGAAGTCTCTGCTTTACAGGGATAAGCCAGTCACATTTCAAGTCATGTAAGACAGCAATAGTGGTACCACACCTACAGGGTAGTCGCGACACCAGTTATATAAAATAATCTTTAAAACGTAGACATTAATTTATTGCGTCATATAAATATTTCATTCACTTTTACTTTTTTCAAGTTTCAAACGGAATATAGGTACAAAATTTAAAAATATACATATTTTACAATTAAACATTTTAATTAAACCAGGTACAACCTTAAAGTTGAAGTGGTTAGAATTACTTAGTTTTAAAGTTTTTTGTGTATAATATTGTTTTTAAAGACGATTTGTTTAAAGGAATTTCTAAGTCTTTTAAATTTATCAAATAAAACTGTTTAGGCTCAGTAAATTGATTTTTAAATAATTACTCATCGCCGTTTAAAATATTTAGTCATTTCTGCATTTATTTCTGAAGTTTTAGTTTGTTTGAAGTTTGAAGTACTAAAATAAAAAAAAATATATTTTGAATTCCTAAAAATGGTAAAAAAAGTAGATAGAAATCATCAAAATGACGATAAATCATCAAATCTGGCAGCCATATATTTCACTACTTATCTGGCCATGTAGGGTGTGTACACGGACTTTTTTTCAATAACTTTGTTAGGGATGCTAAAACGTGCATTATTTAACAAATAGTTCATATGAATCAAGAGTACATGAACAAAAGGTATGATCCCGAATGACGCTGCACACGGGCATGTTGGTTTATTCTTAGAAAATTTTGACGCAATTGAGATTTCCATGAAAAAGATTTTTATCTCTTACTAGTATTTATTTTATTTATTTCCTTATTTTATCTCTTACTAGTATATAAACCATGCAAACTAATATTACTGTATTTTACAATTGGAGAGGGCACTTTAGCTTGCGTTCTTTTCACTTGTTTTCTCTTTACTTCTATTTGTTTATTTTTTTTTGCTTATTTTTATTCATTCGCTTTCTTTTGTAGAAGCAATTAGTAAACGTTTCGCAAAAAGGAATAATGTTGTCTACTAGGCCATTACACCAAATTAAGGAAGCTTTCGTTAAAATTCTGACAAGGTTTTTTTTAGGGCCCTCAAGAAACGGACATTGAACAGAGTGAATCATTAGGGGAAGAGTAGATGGGACTGTGGAGTTTTTAAGACAATGTGGCATAGTCTGAGACTATCAAGTTCAAGGGTTCTTTTAAGTATGTGTCAGAAATATCAATGGGTAACGATGGCATAATTAATGGTCACTTCTTGATAATGAGGATCATAAGTAACGACATGCCGAACTTTTGTAGGTTATGCGACGATGTAGAGCCACCATATGTCACTGTTCAAGGCTTTTCCGCCTGGTTTGAGTAAGACTAATAGGTTTGGTAACCTTTTTAAAATTCGCTATATAAATACGTTAAGGCTTAGGGGCAATTATTTCTGAAGATCTGCTCTCAATTTTTTCGTTCTTATTTTTGTACATGCATGTATATATGTACATATCTATTTTTGTTTAGTATTTTTGTTTTTGTGTAGTACTACTAGGGAGATCGATTATTCGACTTTTTCAAAAACCGGTTTTCGAATAATTCGAAAAGTAGCATTTAAAAAAAACGGTTTTCGGTTAATAATAATTTAAATAACCGGTTCTTTTATTTAAATAATATATATTAATTCCCATCACATTCCGTGAAGGAACATGGGGACTTCTCTCAGTCAATTAGCTGCACCCGATTCCACTTTAAACTAACTGAAAGGAACCTACAGTTTAACGCCGGCTCTGAACGGCAATTGCATTAGCTAATGTTATGAGGTGATACCGCTGTAGAAAAACTTTTTTTTTAAGATGATGGTCTGCCCTGGTATTGAACCGCGGCCCTTTAGTTGGTAGGCGGGTGTCTTACCTACCATACCACAGCGGCATATAATAATTATTTAAATAAAATTATTTCTAATTCTTGAAGCGCCGAACTCGACCACATCGTTTTAAAAATAAACAGAAGCTGATGGACAGCGAAGTCGTCGGTTCAATCCCATGCCACACCGTCTGACAATTTTCAACAGCGATATCACTTCAGGTTGCTGACTGGTTATGGGTATTTGCGCTGTGAAAAACTTCACTAACTAATATATCGGCCGTTCGAAACCTACGTTTGTGAGCTATCAATGAGTCTAGTTGATCATTCTCCATATATAAAAATCAATATTTATTTACAGAAGATGAGAAAAGATTATTTTTGCTCCAGAGTGCATATCTTTTTCGATTTACATTGGTTTTCATGTCCTTTGTGAGACGTTCAAGTACAAATAGTTAAACAATGAGCATATTTTCAATAAAAAATATACAAACGTATAAAAATTATACTTATTTAAATTAACCGGTTATTCGTGTTAAATTCACCGGTTTATTTGGTATTCGAAAAATTAAGATTTTAAAAAAACCGTATTCGACACTACAAAAAACCGGTTAAAACCGGTCGAATAATAACCGTCCGATCTCCCCAAGTACTACCCTTTATATCCTATTTTATCCTATCCTTACCTTTTGTCCGAATTTATAAATATTTATAACATAACATAAATTCACACATATACATATACCTACATTAGGGTGTTTTCAAATGTGTGGAAGAAATGTTTTTGAAGTTAGGATCGTAACTTCCCCTAAAATTTGTGGTTTTGCTTAAAAATACGTTGTGCAAAAAGTTATGGGCGTCGGATAAAGGAAAGGCGTGGCGCATCGGCTTTTAAGATGGCCTCAAAAATTTATTTTTTTTCTTTGCTTTAGAATACGATAGAGATATAACTCTTTTACTATAATTTATTAAATTTACGGTAATTGCTATGATTTGTTGCAAAAAGTTTGCTTATAAAAACTTACATATGTAAATTAGAGTTTAAATATAAAGCAGCCAGTAAAATTTTTATATTTTCAAATCAATGGGGCTTAAATTAAGGCTTAATTTAAGCCTTTTTTAATATTCTACTTTTTATATAAGGTGCTTGTGTTTTTTATAGCAAGCGATTGAAAGGACTTTTTATATTTGCCATGCCGTCATCTCCTTCTTCTTTTATTGCATATTTAATTCTGAATTTAAGCGATTACATCTACAACCTTAACACAGTCATATATTCTATAATAAATGTAACAAATATTTAACACATATAACAAATATAAACATAATATATGTATGTAACAAATAAAATATAATAAATATTGTTACGTTTTAACCTTTTTAAAACATCTGAGTTCTTTTAAATTGCGTTAAAAAAAATTAACACCACTTTTGTTGTTATTACAGTTATATTTTTATTTACTTCACAATAACCTTTATACAGCTTACAACATAATATTCGCTTACACGACAGCAAAATGATAACTAACTACGTAGGCAAAGCAGTCTCCCTATATACCTAATTGCCTACAGTTTTCAAAGTTCCAGAAATGTCTCCAATGATCTCATATCTTCTATCCGTTAATTTTAAACATGTAAAATTGTGTTACCCAGAGATATCCAGCAAAATGATAACTAACTACGTAGGCAAAGCAGTCTCCTTATATACCTAATTGCGTACAGTTTGGAAAGTTCCGGAAATGTCCTAAATGATCTCATATCCTCTATCCGTTAATTTTAAACATGTAAAATTGTGTTACCCAGAGATGATTTAATTGGCAGTGTTGCCAGATATACAAATAAGTATGGCATTTACAGGGTGACACAAAATATACAATTTAGGCGTTTTTATTCTCACAACAATATTATATAAAAACACTTTTACAGACCATTGAATGCTGTTAATTAATTGCATCACCAACACTTCTTAAACCATTTCAGTTTCTTATATTCCTCAGCCATGATAATTGCTTTCTTCCAATACCACGTCTTCCTTCTATTCTTCCTTGTAGAATGAGTTGAAGCAATTCGTATTTATCACCCCTAATAATATGATCAAAGTAAGCAACTTTTCGGCTTTTCGTTATGGTGAGGAATTTGCGTTCTTTTCATAGCCTTGTCAATACTTCACTGTTTGTTACACTATCAGTCCATGGTATTCATAATATCCGACGATAGCACCACATTTCGAAAGCTTGTTTCAATATATTGATTATTTCGGCTTACTATCATGTATTTCGTGTTATTTATATTAATATTCAGACCGAAATGGATACTTTTTGCATTTACGGCGTTTATTAAATGTTGTAAATAATGAATGTTATCGACCAATAATGTTGTGTCGTCCGCGTAGCGAATATTGTTATTATATTGCCCATTGACTCTGATTCCAATGCTGAAATCATTCAGTGCCTCTTGGAATATGAATTCCGAGTAAATATTAAAAAGCAGAGGGGATAGAATACATTCTTGACGAACACCTCTATTGATGTAAACAGTCTCTGTTACTACTATATATCTCTGAAACGGACTTCTGCATTCTTTTCCAGTATAACGATTTAATGTAATTGATTTCTTTGCTATCTTTATTAATCAGTCTCAATCTCATGTCTCACTCTATCGAAAGCTTTCTCATAGTCTATAAAGCAACGGAATACATCTGTTTGCTCATCCTTGCAACTTTGAATTAGCACTTAAAGGCTAAACAGAGCTTTCTTAGTACCCATAGCTTCTCTAAAACCGAATTGTGTTCTACCCATAAACATTTCACATTTTTTGCATATACGTTGGTGTATAAGTTTTAAAAATTTTTTCAATGTATGGCACGTCAAACTCGTAGGTCTGAAATCATGTCAAATTCTTGCACTATTATTTTTCGGCAATGTTATAAGTGTAGATTTAAGCCATTTTTCTGGAAAAACTCCTGTGTTATATACATGGTTGAAAACTTTTTCCATAATTTCAATACCTTTATCATCTAAAAGTTTTAGTATATCGCATGATAATGCGTCGCAAACTACTGCTTCTTATTTTTTGACAGGTTAATTGCCTTAACAATTTGTTATTGTAGGACCTTCCAATATCGGCATTTCTGATTCATTATTATTGACAGACCTAGCATTATCTGAAAATAAATTTTTAATGTTGTTACTTTTTAACCTTTTTTAAACGTTTGAGTATTTTTTATTTGCGCTAAAATAAAATTAAACACCACTTTGTTGTCGTTTTACAGTTTTTTTATTTTCTCACCATAACTTTTTTACAGTTTGTCTTAACACAGCAAATTGGGATTCGCTTATACAACACCTTTTACTTACGCCTAAACAGACTTTACTTTATGACAGCCAAGCGATAACTACTCTCACCAAACGCAATGCGCCATCTTTTATAGCATTTCATTATTAGTTTCGAATGTTCTAGTAAAACCCCAGACGTTCTGTTCAGCTATGTTTATTTAAACGGTGAAAAATTATAACACACACAAAAAGAATCGCACTAGCAACACCGTTAGACATGCGGATGGTAGCACTCTTAATAATTACGGCAGTTATAGAGCCTTGACGCAAACCAATAAAGTTTATAGCTGAAATCCCACGACAAGTCCCTGATGTGGTGTATTTTCACTTCAGCATTTTCATTTTCGTAACACTGCCTCCCATTTAAGCCTGTTTGTACCGAATAGGCTCATTATCTTTCTCATAGTTCGCAAAACGCTCTGGATGTACCACTTTCATTTCTGATCGCGGGCTATTGTTATTCTGTATTCTGTATACCACATCATTTAACCTTTTGACTACCTTATAAGGTTCATCCGGGTTAGTGTCAAGCTTGGGAAATAATACTTATTTTCGCTGTGGGATGTAGAGTAGAATCAGCTGTGTCTCATGGAAGCCCTCCGTATTTGTTACACGATGCTATCTGACTTTCATTGTTGAGCACACAAATTCGTGAAGCTCATTCCTTTTCTTTCTTTCTATTCTGTTTTTCAGCAAATGTGGCATTCCTCTCTCTGGTAGCTCTAACACCAAACTCTAAGTCGCCAGGTAGTTTTTGGTCAGTCCCAAAAATAATCTTGGCAGGTGATCCAGATGTTGAGTTATGGACAGCTGATCGGTACGCCAGTAAAAACCTCGGCAGCTGTTCGTTTCAATCTCCCTGATGCTCGCTTGCTACTTTTCGCAAGTATTCCTCCAGGGTTCGATTAAATCGTTCTACCATTCCATCGGACTGAGAGTGAAGCGGCGTCGTTCGAGACTTTTTAATACTAATACTCACACATTTCTTTGAATATAGCAGACTCGAAATTTCTACCCTGATCGGAATGTAGATCTATTGGAAGCCCATATCGGCATACCCAGTTGTTCACAAAAACATTTATAATTGTATTCGTCTCTTAATTGGGAATAGCAGACACTTCCGGCCATTTGCTGAAATAATCCATCACGACGAGAACATAACGATTTCTGGCATTACTGACAGGAAAAAGCTCTGCTACGTCCATCGCTATCCGCTCGAAGGGTGCGCCGGAACTATATTGTTGCAGCTGATCTCGGTTTCTTCTTACTGGGCTTTTAGCAGCAGTTTGCTATCCAATCTTCCACTGCTTGCTGACATCCAACTCAATAAACACGTTGTGTTAGTTTTTTCAAAGTCTATGTTACCAAAAGGTGTCCTCCGCTGGTTCCATTATGGCACTCATTTAAGGCTTCTTTCGTTTTGGAGGAAGACACAACTATTAGGTTGGATGAAGTTTTGCCATCTGCACTTTCCTAATGGCGATATAAGCACCCATTAATCAACTTCAAACTGTCCCATTGTGCCCAGACTGCGGCACACTAGTATCTAGAGTGAATGTATGTAGTCTGCCATTAATGTACCCGCGCGCTGTAAGGTTGCTGTTATTTTTCTGCATCATTGATATGGAGATTCTTGGGCTCTCGCTTGTGTGAGTTAGCTGTGGCCCCTCAGTGCTAGCTTAGCCAAAAGCTTTTCGCTTTGTACTAGCATTTTTTCCATCATCATAGCAAGCAATGAATTAATGTCCATATTGCTTGTGGTTGCAGCGGCACTTATCTCAAGATCATTCTCGTATTCAAATTCGTTATTATCGATGTCAATACCACGTCTCTGGAACTCCTCTAACAGACGTTTTTGTAGTTTGGTTTTGTCACCGGTTGTTGGCAGCTCTAATTTATTTAATTCCCGTTTGAGCTGGTCCACTTTTAATTTTTGGAATTTAATTTTTCTCTCTTTTTACTTTATTCTTAATTATTTAACTTTATATACGCAATCCCAGTTCTGACACCAATGTTACGTTTTAACCTTTTTAAATTGCGTAATATAAAATAATGTAGCGCATTTGTTCTTTTATACAGTTCTTTTTTATTTGTACACTTTTTACACAATTACACTTTTAACACAGCAACTTATCCAGCTAAGAAAAAAACACATTCGGATGCTGCGCTATTAGCAGGAATAGATAATATTTTCATAGCTAGTTTTGATAATTTGGGATATTTGATAGAATTGTTTTTCCACCATAGCATTAGGTCCAAATCCTCTGTAATTTCTACCTTTTCATTCCTGTTTCCACTGACGTGTTTATTAGACTTGGAAAGAATGAACTTAAATTTGAAGCAACTGGCTCTGGAGAAGATGGCTGAAAAAATTGTGGTGAAGTACTTATCGGGGACTAAGATACTGCTAACGTGTGTATGTTTTTAATAAGTGGTTGTATTGCTGGTATTGACTGACATGTTAGGAAAATTCTGTCAAAACTTCAATATGATTTTCGTTACAATATTCTTTTATATTGTTTATTTAATTTGACTGTAAAGATATTGCAGGAGGATATAAAAACCTTGCTGCTTTATGTAAAATAGTTAAATTAAAACTCCATTTTTCCAAGTGATACATTATATTAATCTTTAAGGCCGCGATTTCAGCTTCTTCATTATTTCGAACGAGGCAAATCATTTTTATTTTATTAAGACGTAGAGACACTCGCTTGAAGTTTTTTGAAAATTATTTCGAAGTCCTTGCAAATCTCTACTTAACCTTACAGGACAGAAGAATTCAAATTTAACATTCTACGCCTTTGAACATTGTCCGCAAAAATTTCACTGATCGTTGTGTAATTTTCAAAAATTTACTCAAACATTGCGCAATTCGATTTCTACCTTGTCGACAATTGCTTTTCAAAGTTGTTTCCACCATGTGCTGCTTATTGGCTTTTTTAAAATATTTTACTATTTTTTTGCAAGCATTTGTAATACCATTTAATTCATTTATAGATTCGATATCATCGCTTAGGACATTAGAAAAAAGATTGGCCGCACAGCTTAATCTTAGCTTAACTCTTAGCGCACTTGAAATATTACTTCCGCGATCAGTTACAACGCCACATTTGGTGTATCAGGCACATCGAATTCTTCAAAAAGGCTGCTTATTTTTCCTCATGAAATCCATAGATTTTATTTCTAAGGTTATATCCACAAGTTCGAAATTCATTTGGAAATGTAAAGTGGCACACAAAAAATTTATCTTACTGAAATCGTCGGTCCACATATCAATTGTAATTGCAGCCTTATTGGTAATAAGATTCTGTACGTGTGATTTTATTTCTTTTTTTTCTCTGCGTCCATAAATTTTGTACATTTTTATTGCTCCACTATTTGTAGAAAATTTTTGCTTTTAATCTTCTATGTAAGTATATGAAAATTTTTGTATATGTACCTGCGAACATTTTGTATATTTTATATACGACAATATGTTTTCATGAAATAGAAAAAAATATTTTTTTAAATATGGTATTTCGCACAATAATAATAATAATGCAATAACGCTTTGATTTTTCTATGCTGAAGTACCAGGTATTTTTTATAAATGATTTTTTTAATTGCTACGTAAAAAAATCTAGGAATTTGCTTAATGTTTAAAATTAATTTTTTTCTGTTAGGATTGTTTCTTGGGCATAGATACATATACATAAACCCGTCTCAAAAAAAAAAAACAAAGAAACACACACATAATATAAAAGAATATTCGATTTCTTTTATTCATTCATACGCCCGTGTTGTCACCAATGAAACAAATAATTATACGAATGAAATCTGCTTTTAAAATTTGATAGTGGTTTGATTTTAAACAGCTGCGCAAATTTAGTATCTACTATATCTATAAAGTTATTAAAGGTCATCATCAAAACTGGACCTAGTTTTATTGGAGTAAAACGTAAAAGTTTCTGAAATCAGTATACATATTCCTTTGCTGTGATTCTAAACATTGCAAAATAAAGTATTGTGCGGCATAGCTAATACATACATATTTCTTATTTTGTACAAAGAAATATTTAATGGAATAATCAATTATAAATGCTATAAATCGCTCCAATCTTAAAAATGATCTCTGAATTTTCTAATGCTCTAAAACGCGATGCAAGCCAACCATTTAAATGCTACTTGTGATAAAATAGTATGTACTTCTGTTTGGTAAAAATAATACGAAAAATATCCAAAAATATATGGTACAAAAATATACAACAAAGTGAAAGTATTATGTATTTTGCATAATTATACAAAAAGTAGCAACACTGCTATAAACACGTTTCATGTGAGTACTTATTATACACATGAGTACTCTTTACTTCTCCGTACCCATTGATTCACATGAATCAATAATCAAAGATGACGCCAACAGGTTTTAAAAATAATTTTCTACTGCGCATGTACGTCATAATAGAATAAAATTGTCTCTATTATATGAAAGTTTAAGGAAAATTGTGGAAAAAAGAATGTTATGTTTTTTTTTTTCAAATGTAACATATAGAAAACTTATTTGAAATTGTTAAATAAGTTCGTATTTATCAAAACTTAATTATTACATCCATATTTATGTAAAATAAAAAATAGTTGATATATGTTTTGGGATATTTTCCGCGTGAAAAATTTAAAATAAATACACTTCAAAATCATATAAGGTTTTATTAACGCACAACGACTGGGATGTTTTTTTTTTTTGATTAAATTAAAATAATATTATTAAATCTAATTAAAATTAAATATACATTAAGTCAAAATTTTGTTATGGTAAGTTGCCCTAAATGTAATCTGAAAGTGCTAACTTTTGAGAAAGAATTAATTACTTTTTAAAAAATACTAAAAAATTAAAAAAATCTTTGATTTTAAAACACATTAATTATTTATTTTTTATATTGTTTATATGAATTTTTTGATTTAATTATAACCTGGATTCGTTTTGATATGAACTCCACTAGGTTTTTGCAGAAGTTTCCACAATGAAATTTTACGGTTAACCATAACCCATGCATTTTATATTCGTCTTCTATCCGGAAAGTGGGATGCCCAGTAAAGCTTGAAGAATGATGTCCGCAACAATTTTTCCCTAAAACTTAACGCATCTATCCCCATACACCCACACATTATCATGTTACCGCCTCCAGACTTTACTCTTGTTTAAACAATTCGATTAAAATATTATATACGAGTATATATTTTTTTAATTATTTATAAAAGTTCTCGGCATGTAAAAAACATTTTTTAAATAGTTTTAATACTTAAAATTATTTTATAAAAAAGCCTGAAACACGTCAATTACATTTATAAAATATTAAAATATCAGTTTAAATTTTTAAGAAAAAGTTATACGGTTTAAGCGTGAGACGCAGTTAAAGTAAACATTGCGTATACGCAACGCCGTCCCTTAATAAGTTAATAAAAAAAACAATTAAATTATTGTACAAAATTTTGTTATTGTACATTTTATAGCCGAACACTTCTATTTAATATTTAATTTTATTATTTTTATTGCATTTTTTGTTTATAATTAATTATTAATCATTTTATTTCTTATTTTAGTGTAAAATATACTATTTTGTTTTCAAAACAAAACAAAAAGGTCGACGCTTACGAAAACTCTCGTCAAGAGATAGAAAAACTAAAGGACCTACGCAAAGCGCAATCTCTTGTTATTTGATTCATGATTGATACACATACTTCGAATGCCAATATTTTTATATGTATAGCGAACAACATGAATACAAACATGATATTTAAGATGGTTGTGTATGGACATTTTTGCCATAAGCGTTGTTAATAAGATAGATCAGTACTTAAGCATACTTTGTTTACGTACTTATTGTCATTCTACATGCTATGTACATTAATTTGAAATAAGAGTACACGACTTCTTTGAGGAGTGCATTTTATAAATTTCTGTTATTTATGTGATTGTTAACAAATTATGTTATGTTATATTTAATATTTATTAAAATATTTTAAAACATATTATTAATATCAGATATGTTTTTGACTTTGCTTTTTTCAATTGTATACATATGTACATGTGAATGTATATTTAAGTTTGTACAGGTAATAAATTAAGGTTTATTCACTTTTTTCAGTGTGGATATTCGCGAAGGTTATACAAAATCAATAAAAAGATGGTCTGATGAAACAGTTTTTGGTGAAAGGGCTTATTTCATATTTGATAAGGAACCTGGAACTCTTTCCATTCAAAACACAAAATTTACAGACTCTGGTACTTACAGATGCCGAGTGGATTTTTTAAAAGCTCAGACACGAAATACTAAGATAGTGTTATCAGTTATTGGTAAGTGTAAAATTTAAATAATTAGACCAAGGTTATTTCCAAAACGAATGTAATATACAGACTAAACAAAATGTAAAGTAACGGTATTATTTTTTTAACACTTGGTTAATGTGCGTTTTTTAGGGACATGCAAAAAGCTGTAATAAAACAAACGCACTAAAATTAATTTCTCCACAAAATGTTCCCGAATGGAGCTTTATTATTTTAATGTAAATGTTACAGTTTTTTTGTTCCCAAATGGAACTTGTTCTTTATTATTTGAATGTAACCAAAACAATAATTAATTAATGTTCAAAATGTAAAGCAAATGACAAATAATTATTCTTATTTAATGTAAATGTACATATACGGGCACATTTACAAAATAATAAAAGACTTTCAAACATGTCTCCAAATTATATGTATGTTCGAACGAATGTGCACATATGGCCAAAGAAAAAAGTTGTAAAAACTTTTGTAAATTTCTAAAATGTAAGGACAGGGTCTACGGGCATGCGGCCATCTAAGTATTTGGATATGATCCCTGAGGGGATAGATTACTAACACCCAAACCCTTCCTGGATAGAATGTTCTCCGTGTGCATCTTACCAGATGGATCAAAATCCTCGAAAGGGGTTGGGGGCGGCATCTTTATTCCTGTATACGGGGTGAGGGAATCCTTTAAACTGACGGACCGGGCATCTCTGAACGAGATGGCGAGACATTCAGACCTGGAGATTATCTGGGTAAGGGGTCACTCGGACACCCGGGTAATTGTGTGGCAGACGGACTTGCGAGTGGTGGCTCTCTCCTCATAAATAAGTGGATTGACCACTCAGTTGGGATGCCACTCTCCTCTTACAGAGGTCATGCGGTACATGTTGGGCAGGGCACAGCTACGGTGGATGACGAACCCACGAGCTCTGTATCGAGACAAATCTGGCCCCTATATGATCAGGCTCGCTCGGAGTCTATTATAGAGATGCCGCGACTTAGGCTGCGAACTCTTATGGCTGTGATTACTGGGCACTGGGTGGCTGGTGCGCACGCTAGGAGATTGGTCTGCCGTTCAATGACTATTGTAGGGGTTGTCCGGATGAGGAGGAAGAGGAGACTGTACATGCTCTATGTATTACATGTAGGTAGCTACGCTATGGTTTAGCGGTTTAGCGTTACATATTGGCGGCTAGGGTTGTTAAGTTTTTGTTGAAACAATTATGGATCGTTTCATATATTCCAACCTAATCGAATATGGTTCGAGGCAATCTGTAAATAATTTAAGTTGTTTTGAAAGCTGATACTTCCAAGAATGCAATAACCCAAAGCATACAGTAAGCATTTTAAAGGAGTGGTTATTATACAACGTTCCCAAACGGCTTCATTTTACTTATTAGACACCTGACATAAGCCCCACAGAGAATTTATTTTATAAATTGAATCACCTAGTACAAAAACGAGCAATCAAAAACAAACAAAGCTCTAAAACTGCTCTTGCGAAAGGATATCACAATAATTCCAGTGAAACTACAACAAAAAAATTTATTTTAAATGTGAAGCAAATTTAATGATTAAATATGGCTCTAACAAATATAAATTAATGACAAAACAATTTTTTAAATTTTTTTTAGGATAATTAGTTACTTAATACTGCAGAGTATGTATACTTTTCGTATGCAGAAAATTGAATTTCTTATTTTTCTTTAAATTTAAAGGATATGTTATATAAAAGCTGGTATCTTTTTGTTTTATTTTTCGCATAGATTTATATTAGAGACTCCAAACCAAAGAATTTTTCAAAACTATCACTGATTAAAAATAAACTTGCTAACAAACTTAAAATAGAAACTTGCGAATCCATGCTTTACATTCTCAATTTGTTTGAATCGGAGCTGGAAGAGTAAACTCCAAGCAACGAATTAATTACAAAATATAGAATATGCATTTCCAAAAAGTGGTAAATATTATCAAAAGTTTTTGTAAAAGTAACTTCCTTCTTTGATAATATGACTAATATTTGAATGTGTCTGTGAATTGTTTTTTAGTTTTAACATTGATATATGAATTAATGAATTATACACTTTGCTTTAATACAGCAAATTGATATTCGCTTACACAACACTTTTTATCTTCGCTTTAAGACAACTTTATTTATTGACAGCCAAATGATAACTAACTCACCAACGCAATGCGTCATCTTTTATAGCATTTCATTATTAGTTTCGAATATTGTAGCACAGACTATAATCTTCGATTTATCTACGTCAATTCAAATGGTGTAAAATTATAATTCAGCTACAAAAATGAATCGAACTGTCAAGTCGTGTTGCCAGATGGTGGCACTCTTGATTAGTTTAGGTAATTATGGCAATAATGGCAAGCCTTGACACAAACAAATAAAGTTTATAGCTAAAGTCTCACAATATGCCCCTGATGTCGTGAATTTCCTCTTCAGCATTTTCATTTTCGTAACAGTATGTAAATTTATTTATATGTTAGTTCAATGTATTTAATAAGCTATTAAAACTCTTTTTTTGATATTTTAATTTTTTTTGCTCACAAAAAGCTTGACTCTATTTTATTTTAAAATACCCTTTCTTTGACTCTTTTTTTCTTAAATACCCTTTGTATTACACTTTTTCGAAATTGTCAACGGCAACCCCGTGTGTGAACTTTAATCTTGTTAAAATTAAAAGTTATTTGATTTATTAAGAACATTCTTAATAAATCAACATTAATTTTCAACATTGAAAAATTGAGAAAATAAGTAAAATAGGATTATTAAAGATAAATTAAACATTATAACAGTCATAATTTATTTTTAAGATGGGTCGTAGCCGTCATTGGAGTAACGAAGAAAGACGCCTTGTTCTTGACTTTCGCGAACAACGTAAATCCTATAAATTTTTTGTAGAAGCTCTAAATCAGTCTTAGAATTTTGTAACTGACGCTTTAAAATAACAAATAACATTGAAACACGAGATAGACGTAAAAAGACTTCACCAATCACAGACAAACACATTGTTATTCTAGCCAAACGGAACGCTTTAAGTGATCCATGGCGGTTGCTGGAGAAATTGGAAACATTGTGACATTACGAACGCTGCGAAGAAGATTGGAGAAGACAAGCTTATTAAATAGGAGAGCTTGCAAAGTCACTCCGCTTAAAGCAAATATTTGGCTTGAAAAGATTGTTGTGGATTAGAAGGAGAATAAAAGTGACGGAATATCCTTTGGAGCGACGAAGCTAAAATCAATTTATTTGGGAACGACGCAGAAAGAAATGCTTGTCGGCCAAAAGGTAGAGTATTTGATAATAGTTAAAAAAAAAACATCAAGCATGGAGGAGGGTTTCCTAACATGGTATGGGGTTTCCTGATATAAAGTGGGTTCAATTCATCGAATAGAGCAACTAAAGAACAAAATTGTATACAAAGATATACTAGAGAAAGTCATGCTACTCTTTGTCGAAGAAAATATGCCTCTGATATGAAAATTTCAACAGGTTAACAAATTACTCATCAAAGTTGGTAAGTGCATGGTTTCGTAAGCAGAAGATAAACGTTATTGAATGGCCCAGTCAGTCCCCCGACTTGAAACCTATTGAAAACCTATGGAAAGAATTAAAGAGACGAGTTTCAAAGTTTGCTTGCAGTAATAAGGGCCAATTATGGAAAAATTTCAAAATGTATGGTAATTTTTCTATGCCTCGAAGAATGGAAGCTGTCCTCAAAAACAATGGGATTTATGCGGATATGTATAAAAACATCATTTACTTTTTATTTACAAAATATAGTTTTTGAGTTAAAATTTGTAACTAAATTTTAAATTGTTTTGTATACACCTTTGTTTGTACACATCAAAAGCTGTACTTTTCTTGAATTTACGCTATTTTAAGTTTATTTAACTGTTATTTTTTCTTTTTTAACTTTTAAATAAATAATAATTTGTTTAAAAATAATGGCCAAAAACATTATTAAACTCATAATATATATAAAAATTAGTTGTTTAATTTAGTTACACCTACTAATTTAGTTTACACCTATTTTTTTGCCTTATGTATGAGCAACAAAAGTATTGATACTTGATCGTTAGTATGTATGGTACATAACTATGGATGTATGACATACATACATGGTATGTATGGGATACGGCTAATTTGCCTCTTCAAGGGTAGGTGATTTTCATCTTTGCGAAAAACCATTGCGTGTTTCCAAGTTTTTTTTACAATTGGCTTACTCTTTGAGCCTGTTCATACGCTTCGGTGATATTGGGCACACTTATGAAGAATACGGAACCATCAACCAATTAAAAACTTCCCGGGTGTCACCGCATCAAGATCATTAGGTAGTGTTTGTTTTTACTACTTCATAATCAAGTTTTGCTAGGAGTCTCGCTGCAGCAAGCTTAAGTTTCGAAAACATAAACGGCCATATGCAAAAAAATTCTAAAAATAGACATTAGTTAACACACACTTAAAGCTTAACAAACATTTGTTAAAAAAACGTAAGCTTTACTAAATTTTAAGTTCTAATGCTGGCAGTACCATGACTTTTTGGTGTCAGCGATACAAAAAAATATATGCCACACACACGAGTAGTTGAAACAAAAAAATTTTTTTTTTTTTTAAATTTAATATATAATCATATTTTTTAATAAATCTGTTTCAGTTTTCATTACCTCTTTATATTTTATTTAATGCCATACATATTTATTGAAAAAATTCTTCAAATCCTAAAAAATTATGACAATTAATTAATTAGTGGAGTAATAAATACCCGAATAACGATCTTTGCGTATTTGTTTTGATTTTATGTACGTCATTAAAAAAATGTTTTTATTTGATTAAGTAAAGAAATTTATAGGAAAAAAATAATTTTTAAAAGAAAAAAGTTCGAGAATAATACCGAGAATGAAAAAGTGGGTGTAAAACTTTATATACATGCAGTGGAGTGCAAAACCGAGTGCATGTTTTGAAGTTGAACAGAAAAGATCCTATAAAAACATAAATACTCAATCAAATAAAATAAAACTTCACACATTTATTCATTGTTAAACATTTACAAATAAAACATTAACAAACACTGGAATGTGAGATAGGCAATGATATAAAGGAATACATGTAGTTAGTCTTGCACTCTTCGCTCAAATAGAGAGGAACTTATATTTTTTAACACTATTCTTAGATCACCTTTTTTATGGCGTTTTTAAAGAATTTAGACGTACTCTCTACAATATTAACCAATATACTCGTATTAATATTATGTTCGTTGCCATAGCTTCAACATGTTTCACGAAGTACAATTATATTTTTCCAGGCGTTTTTTAATATTGTCCAAAAAATCTCCATTGGATTGAAATTATGGCTTTACGGTGACACTAATCTATTTAAAATTTCTCACTTTTTTTGGGTAAGGTTTTATGCCTCCAAAAACGTTCCTTGACGCCAAAACATGCTACTTTTATTGTTATGTTGACCCGCCAATGGCAACGCAAATTTGACTTTGATCAATGGCAGTTTGTTCCGTACTCTCCAAGGTTATGGAGAGTATGATTAATCACCACCTTGTGAGATATCTGAAGTCCAGCGATTTACTTAGCGATCGTCAATATGGTTTCCGAAAGGGCCATTCTACTGGTGACCTGCTGGCGTTGCTCTCGGAAAAGTGGAACAAGTCCTATCATGGTTTTGGGCTAGAGTAAGGTTGTAGCTCTGGATATCTCAAAGGAGTTTGATAGAGTTTGGCACTAGGATCTCATTTCGAAACTTAATGCTTTTGGTAGACACTTCTCTCGACTAATATCGAGTTTTCTCAGAGATCGCTCTATAAGAGTGGTTATAGATGGGGTCTCATCCGACGAGTTCAGGGTAAACTCAGGGGTATCGCAAAACGCTGTCCTTTCTCATACTCTTTTTCCAATATTTTTTAACGACTTTCTTCTTTTCACTTCTAATCCTATCTACTCTTTTGCGGATGACAGCAACATTTGTCTCTCATATTCTTTCGATCATAGACCGAGCCTTTTGGAGGTTGGGGCAAAAAGGATAAATATGAACGTCATACTCACAAGTGACCTGGTAAAGGTCTCCGAGTGGGGTCGTGCGAACAGGGTCGATTTTACTTCACGTTGCTTTTTAACACACAGACGTGGTGGTGTGCTGTCATCTGTGTCAATGGGTAATGTGGATATTGAGGAATCAGATGCTCTTGATGTTCTGGGCATGAGAATTCACTGTGACGTTCGTTGGAATGATCACATATTTCAAGTGTCGAAAGAAGCATTCAAGTGCCTTGGTTTTTTGAGACGGTGCAAGAAATAATTCATTTCGTCTGATCTCCTTAATACTTACAAGACCTATATCTGACCCAAAATGGAATACAACTCTCATGTATGGGCCGGTGCTTCAAAGTCTATTTTGGAGCTTCTCGACCGCGTACAGGAGAGTGCGAAGATGCTCATCAGTAACGGTAGGGTAGCCAACCCTATCGATTCATTGTATCACCGTCGCAATGTGGCGTGTGTTTCATTGTTCTATCGGTACTATAACGGAATGTGTTCTAACGATTTTAAGGAATTAATTCCTAAAAATCATATATTTTTTCGTAGTACTCGTATTTCTCGTAGAGCGCATCCCTTTGTAGTTGATTTTCCGGTAAATCGCACAACGCATTATAGGGAGAATTCGTTCTTTGGTCGCACTGTTCGGTTGTGGAATAATCTTCCAGCGAAAATATTTCCTGCCACTTACGATATGAGTATATTTAAATCTAACGTCCATAAATACTACTCCCTCTGTCCTCCTTCCAATAACCTATTTTCCTAGTACCAGCACAATGCACTGCAAAAGTAGGGGCCATCTACTGGGTGCTGGTCTTATATATATATATAAAACAAAAGTATTTAAACATTTTAAGCTCTTTTATTGCACTATTAAAATTTAACTTTCTTTGAGTTTTATGGCACACCCAGTCTCACAAACTAGTAGGTCACCATTGGCGGGTTAAATATTCATAACACAAATGCCAATTTAAAGTACTCTTAAAATTGGTAGCTTCCTACTTTAAAATTTGTTAAGTTAACATATGTTTAACAACGAAGGGATTACAAGCTAATAAAAACTTAAGAAATGCGACTCTAGATCCATTCGCTTCCAGGCTAGCATTACAAAAATTGTGTACCTGTGCATTTGTATTTAACTGAGAAACACATCGGAGAAATTTAAAATAAACAACGGAATCAAATTGCGAAATTTGTTCAAGCCATGATGAATGTGTGGTAAATACTGAAGAAGACTTTCGTCCCATTTAACTTTCGTTAAAGTTGCATTAATATTTTTATCTTGGTGATGATTGGTCTAATTAAGCCTACTTGGTCATATAAACGAGCAATGGAGGAAAGAATATAGCGCTTTGTAACAACTTTGCAATCATCAATGGAGTTAAATGAAAATAAGAATTGTCTGCTTTTCGATACAAAATCAGGCCAAGTGTTTTACTAATATCGTTGTTCTGGTGGTGTGTTCTCTAAACCTCTTGAAACATTTGAACATCACTTTTTTACCACCACTTTTTTATGCATTTTGCAAATATCTCCACTCCCAACTTTGAATTAGCGAAAACGTAAAAGTGTATTGAGCAATTTTTGGCTGTATAATCGGATCGCTAAACAAAGTGTCACAAAAGATAATCCATATTTAGCTTTTTAAAGTGATCAAATACGATCCTGCTTGATATACTTTCGAGTTTTTGCGCGAAATGTTGTGGGTGAAAATATTTCATCTGGAAAACCAGCGGAGAAATTAACGACATATGGTTTAAGGATGTATACTTACTGAGTATGACTCAGCCATAAATTAAGTCTTCATTTCAGGAATTCCTTTTCTTTCTAAGCTTTTAAAACGTTATAAAGCAGCCATTTTACGTCGACATCCAGCACTTTACATGACCTTTGCTTCACTAATAACATGTTTCGCTTGCTACCAACGTTTTCTCGACATGATTTGTTGTTTATATCTTACGATTTTGACCTTATAAAAGGTGCTTGAACAAGAATTTTTCAGTTCAGAGACTTCGGGAGTATAGACTTTCAATCTCTTGGGACTAAATTATTATCTTTTAATTGAAATCACCTGTTCCTAAAATGTGATGTTGATGAGCAATTATGTTTTTTTGATGATAATCTAATATATTTTTATGATAAATATGTTCTGATAAAACAAAATCCATACGGAATGGTAAGCCTTGGTTTACTTCCGAGGTTAGGTCTCTAATAGACATTAGAAACCATACATACGCTAGATGGAAACAGATTAAAACTCCAGAGCTTTTTAAAGCCTTAAGAGCTGCACGAACTGTTGTATATGCGAAGATAAGAAATGCCAAGTCTATCTTTTATGGGAATAAGTTTCTAACGTGTATTGATTCAAGAGAAAAACGGAGGGAAATTTACAAGATGGGTTTATCGATAGTGGCAGCACTAATACGGTGGTAATGGTTGTATATCAAATGAATCATAAATTTTCGAATACTCCCATGCCACGCATAGACATTAATTTTTATGACAACATGATTCTAAATCGAAAATTTAATTCAATTTTGTGACCTTTATTCAAGAGGAAATATTGAGGTCTTTTCTGACTGTTAAGTCTAATGCTGTTGGTTGTGATGGAATGCATCCAAGGTTTGTTAAAACTAAACTCCCTTAACTCTCATGTACTTCACCCATTTATTTAAGACTATTGTTACAACGTCTACTTCCCCATTTGTGTGGAAACATGTCAAGATTGTTCCAATTTTGAAAACAGATAAGAGTTTTCAGCCTATTACCATCTTGCCATATTTATCAAAGGTTTGTAATGAAGTTTTTTCATCACATATGCTTTTAATTTATAACTATTTGTTAATTTTTTTTGAAAAGGAATTATTAATAAAAGAATATATTTAATTTTGTACTATTAAATATAAGAGAATTATAATGAGAATTATATTGCTAACTTGTAAAAGAATTATATTGTTAATTTTAAGAGAAAGACATATATAGTCAAGTTTAAGAGAATTATGTAGTTAATTTTAGGAGAATTCTACTATTAATTTTAAGAGTATTCTATCATATATCATGTAAGAACAGAAGAAAGTACAGTCAACTGTTAATTAACTATTACTAACGCACACATAGTGCCAGGCAGTGTATGAGTGAGAACAATTTTTAAGAATTTTTCCTTGTTGGGCCGCGCTGGTAACTTGATCATCAGTACTATTTCAGTTGAGCTCAGACCGTCTTAGTATGAGGATGGTACTGCAAGTACAGACGGCTTCAGTACTATCGTCATGAGACATAAAAGTCAGGCTCAACTCAAGCTAGTATTGCTGAGGGCAACTACTGATCTCGAAGGTCATAGTTCCCAAGCATATAGTGGTAGTAGTGACCAGGGAGTTCTACTGGTAATACAGCCATAGATCCCAGGTTTGTAGTAGTAGTATCCAGGAAATATACTGGTACAGAGTGCCATATATTCCAGGAGTATTGGTGACTGGGAAAATACTAACTACCATAAAGAACCACTACATGGGAAATACTGGCAGAGACCGTCATATCTCCCTGAAAAAAATAAAATGTATGAGATCTTTTCGAGGGAGGCAGTCGTGTTCCGACCTCTAAAGGAGGCACTCTTGATTGATAAATTAAAAAAAAAAGAAAAGTTGTTAATAAAGTTAAGGAGTGAAGAGATCGAAATCGGTTAGTTTTATTTTTCTTGATATTTGTTCTATCCTGGAACCAACTGAGTTCTATCCTGGCGAAAGAAAAAACCACCGTTATTGAAAAATTAATACACTTGCAGATAAGTCGTCACCTACATAAAAACTCCTTACATAATGAAAAGCAATCCGGTTTTAGGCCTCAGCATAGCTGCATTAGTTCTTTGGTCGATGTTACTGAAGAAATCAGACGCCAAGTTGACAACCATCATACTGTGTCCTTTTTTATCCTGCTTGATCAATCTAAAATATTTAAAACAATACATCATTCTGTATGTGAAATGTTTCTCCAACAGCATTAAAATTATTATCGTATTACTTAAGTAATAGAAGCCAAAGTGTTTATCATGACTCGAACGTCTCAAGAAGTTTTCCAATGCCAAGAGGTGTACCGCAGGGCTCCATACTCGGCCCACTTTTATATTTGATATATACTAATGACCTACCATTGCATGTAAGACATTGTCGAATATATATGTAAGTTATGCGGATTGAAATGAAAGTCGCGGTTGCTGTAGTATAGTAGTAACTCTAGAATTTTATTGATTTAGTTCTTATATTTATACAATATTTTTGCTTACAATAATTTTTAAATTCAAAATCGAAAAGAAATTTGAAGAAGCGTCGAGTGCAACAACAGAGAAGCTGCAAGAAATATATGAGACGGTAAGCAAAAGGGTTGATGACGTCGACGCAAGAGTGACAAATCTAGAAAAGACTGTTGACGAAAAGTTTAATGTAATAGAAGAGAAAATCAATAGTCTACAGTGCTAGCAACCCGAACAAGTGCGTATTATACCAGAGATTTCTAGCAGAATAAAAACGCCTTGCTTTGATGGTAGCTCACCCCTATCCATATTTAAATTCCAATTCGAAACAGTTGCCAACAGAAATAGATGGGGCGAACAAAAGAAGGCTCTAGAACTAATTTTGGCGTTAGAAGGTGCTGCAGCGGAAATTTTAGAAACCATGCCAGCCAGCTGCAGAAACAACTATAATAATGTAATGGTGGCGCTACAGCGTAAATTTGGCGACGAGCACAAGCGTGATTTGCACCGCATGGAGTTAAGGTGCCGAACACAGAAGGCTAATGAGCCGCTTCATGCCTTTGCAATAGAAGTGTGCGCACCACAGCGTTTATTACATCGCTAAAATAAATAAACAAAAGCTTCAAGAATAACTCTATACGTGCTGTTTACAAATAACCAAATCTACAACAACAACTATTAGCAGAGACAAAGTAAATAAAAATAACACGGCAACAACAATACTTAAGCAGCAAAGAAAACAAGTAACAGACAATAAACAAGCAACAATAAACACTAAGAGCTAAAAGAAGTAGATGTTTACATAGGCATGGCTACAAAAGAACTTAAAAGATATTAAAAGACAGAAATGGAATCTACCTGAAATATCGAGAGGTTCGAGAGCTTTCGATCTATTGCTTACTCAGCCATATAAAAAGCACATCGATGCGAACAGCAATCAGTTTATGGCATATTTAGGGATTTCAATTTAAATTTTTTATCATTCATTTGATATTGAAAATTTATTAAAGTGACACCTCTAAGTATATGTGACGAAAACTGAAGTTATTTTTTTTGTTTATTCAATGTGTTCGTCAAAGTTCGTCATGCGAACAAACTAAACGAATTATTTTGAACACAGAATCAGTTAATGAAAGTCCAATAAGTTGTTTTTTCAAAATGAGGCCTGGGAGACGTTAAAATTAGGGAAAACAGGCAAAACTTTTTTTAATTATATTTTTCTTTTTCAAAGCAAAGTATTTTGTTTGTTAACATTCATTATCCACCAAAAGGATTTTTTCATACGTACATATTCTAATGCTGCGCTTTTAGTGACCAATTAAGGGATAAAAGTAGAATTATGGCTTTATAGCTCATTCTTACAATACAAATAGTTGTTAAGGTATATCTTGGTAATTATAAAACATAGAGCCTCCAAACTTTCGACATGGGCTTTTATTATTAAGGTACACATTAAATTATAAAATTAACTCCGTAGTTATTTAAAACTACGTTTTTTCTTCTATTACTTTGATGTGGCCCAATATGTGCAAACAAATCATTTGATGTAATGTACTCTTAAGCTTCTCAAATAAAGTCGGTATTTTTGCAAACAGAAGGGTTTAAATTTTTAAAGACGTTTGTTTTAATTCAATGTACTCCATTTTGAGTTTTTTGGTTGTTAGTTTTTTTTGCATTTTAGGTGAGAATAAACGTGATATACGCCTATCACGCAAAATCGAAGTTTACGTTAAATTCTAAGAAAATTATCCAAAGAAAGTATTGGTCTAAAATAAAAACTTAGCTCCCGCCGAGAGATTTAAAGTTTTTAGTTTAAGTTATTTAAAAAAACTGCATAGATTTAATGGAAAATAATATGTTATTTAAATATCCAATCATAACTATTACTTTGGGCTAGTTTTAGAGCAAATTTTATGAGCTTTGAGAATGTGCTTTCATTTTGCTAAAATTTTGATTACTTTACCGTGTTTTATTAAAGGCTTGATTATGAAAAATTTTTCGACCTATTTATTCCATTACTTCTTAAACCTGAATTGATTACAATTAAATTACAATATTATGTTTCCACTATATATTACTCAAGAAATATGGCACATTATTAATGATATTGAATTTAATTTACTCAAATTCAATATCATTAATAATTCTAGTCATTATAGAAATTTACCGTTAATACATGTTGTAAAAACGTGGTGTTAAATATTTGCCTTGATTGATTTATTCACTTGATAGTTAACGTTCAAAAAGTAAGCGTATGCTAATTTCTTTTTTAATAAATCTATTCACATTAAATTATGCAGTCATCATTGCTGTCACTGCACACTTCCAGGTGGAGTTTTCTGACTAACCAAAACGCTAGTATCATAGGCAGCCAAGCGAATTTAGTGAATTATATTTGCCAAGTTATCGTGAAGTGTTAAAGTATAATTATAAGTATCATAGACTTGCCAAGTGAATTTAGTGAATTAAATTTGTCAAGTTATCGTGAAGTCTTAAAATATAATTTTTTCTTAAGTGAATGCAAAAAAAAATTGAAAACAATATACGTATGCTTGCTCCCATAAGTGCAAACAAAATAACTTAAATTTGGAGAATTTTTAATATTGCGCTGATAAATAGAAAAAGCATTAAAAAAAAACTAAATACATTTCTCAACAAATACCACAAAGAGGTAAAAACATATCGAGAGGTAATACATTTTCAGATTTTAGTTATCGTTGAATGATGTATTTTATATCAGTAAATGCAGTTGCATAAAAAAAAATGCCATACTCATATGAATTAATTCTTGATCCTCTCAAAGCATTATTGAAGTACCAACACACCAGCAGAAAGAATACAATTCCTGAATGCGTGTTAAATATAGTAGACCAACTGTCCATCGAACTTCCAGCTGGGTTAGATCCTTCGTATAGGTTCAACTCTTCACGAATGGACGTCGCTTCTGAAATCAAATTTAAGACCAGCTACAAGGGAGCCGATTATGCGCAAAAGGGAACTTTACGCTAAGAGATATGGCACAATTTATTTTGCTATGATGTGTGATAGATTTGACATTTTATATATAGTTGCCTCGTGTTCAGTTTAAGCTTTATTGAAAGACATTGGCTTTACTGATGAAAATGAGGAATCAATTATTATGGATAAATCCAAAGTAGGTCGTAAAAAAATGTAAGCAAGTAGTTCGTTCGTCGTTTGCAAAAGCCTCACTAACTTTTTCTTTTGATACCAAAAAAAAAATGATGCACTGACAAGGGAAGAAATCAGTGGAAAATATCATCCGAGAGTGGAAAAGGAGTCTGATACAATGGTTGTTAAAGCGCCGGGAAGTAGCCGGTTTTCCACATGCAGCTAGCGCTTGCAGACGTCGATACGTGCTTCTGGCTTTTTTTTTTTAAATAGCATTTTCAATTATTTTTAGCATTCTATTGACAACGAATTTATAAGGATTTTTTGAAGTGATTTTGTTTTTTCGAGTCCTAACAACGCACGTATTTTGCGCTTGAGGGTACAATATTGAGGTAAAAGTGCTTATCCTTTGTATGTTATATAAACTCTAATTTTCGTGCACTAGCTGTTACCATACACCGCCACACCATACATAGTTCTAACACCCATGTGTTTAGCAGTTGAAATTAGATTTTTATAGTACAGTTCAAAACTATCGGGTGGGCTACCTATCGATTTAAATTTTAATCAGCAGTTATTTTGTATCTGACAATACTTATGTCATTCTATTCTGTCACAAAATTAAGTATATTATCCCCACCGAACGAAATAAATCGACTTACGCTTGAGCAACGTTGGGATTTATTGAAAATTTACTTCCAAAACAAAAACGAATAAAAAATCATCTTGGTGGATACGTTAATATACAATATTGCCTTATTTGGGCTCAGAGGACCCAAACGTAGTCTTACAGAAGCCGATGCACACATTACGAGTGACTGTTTGGTACAGCTTGTGGAGCGAAGTAGCTTATTACGTTTTTTAAGAGGGAATTTTTGGATTCAGCTTTAACAGTATTTCCTATGTATGTTGTTCTTCTCCCAATGAATGTTTTTTCTGGCGACCTGATCGTTGTTTTCTTTGTGAACCTTCATTACTTACACATGGTTTTATAATCGCTTGCGCACTAGAATGATGTTTTTATGTGATATTTTTCCTTTCACGCAATGACTTATTTCCTGGATTCAGTTTTACTATCACCTTCCTCGGTTTAAGTGGTATTTTTTGATTACGACCAATTACGTCAGCATTATCGTAACTTCAACACACAACTAACTCAAAAGTCAATAATAAAATTTCTTTAAACTCATAAGTAATCCACTTTCTTATAAGCAGGTATAAGAAAATTTTTACTTATACAGAAACAATAACTTAAATTTGTCAAGAACTAACTGCGCACGTAAACTTTATTGGCGTCATATTTAGCTCTTTTTGACTTTTTTTACCAGTAGCTCTCTTTGTGAAAAGTAATATGAAAAAGTTATTAAGTAGTATTAGTATTATATTATTATTATTACTCTTGAAAATATTTGTATTAAAATAAAAAATGTATAAAGACTCTTGTGCATCTGTCACTGTCCTAACTGTTTATGCTATCAAGAGTGCTAACACTTGTGTGCTTAACGGTGTTGCCAGTCCAATCATTTTTGTGTATTATGATTTTATTACCTTTTGAATTTAACGTAAATAGAAATATGTAGTAACTATAAGAATATTCGAAATTGATGACGATTTGCTATAAAAGGTAGCACAACTCGCAATTTAAAAGAACTAAAACGTTTTAAAAATGTTAAAACGTAATATAAATACAAATTTAATAAATAAAAATTAAAAAAGGGAAAAAATGAAATTCTAGTAATTGAAAGTGGACCAGCTCTAAGCCGAGTTGCAAAAGCGTCTGTTAGAGGAATTCCAGAGACGCGATATAGACATCGATACTCACAAATTTGATAATAAGAATGATCCTGAGATAAGTTCCGCTTCAACCACAAGCAATTTGGACATCAATAAACTGCTAGCTGCCATGATGAAACAGATGCAAGTTCAGAACCAGAACTTTCTAGCAAGTATTAAACAGAAAATTGTATAAACTTTTAATGAGGTTAGCAAACTTCTAAAACGGATAACGAAAAGCTGTTGGTCCAGGTACAAGAAACTTCTAGAGCCGACAACCAGAATTTGCTGGCAAAAATGAAAAATATATTTGAAGAAACGTACACCTTTGGCGGTATTCAAATTCCAGTTCGATGCTGTATAAATGGATGGGACGATGGAGAAGAAGGCTCTGCAGTTAATTATGGCCTTAAGAGGTACAGCTGTGGAAATTCTAGAAACCATGCCAGTCAGCTGCAGAAACTACTGCGAATATTTAATGGTGGCGCTAAAGCGTAATTTTGGTAACGAGCGCAAATGATATTTGCACCGCATGGAATTAAGGTGCCGAACGCAAAAGGCTAATGAGTTGGTTCAAGCTTTTGCAATGGAGGCCGAGAGTTGGTGCAGCTAAGTTGTTCAGGGCAGACCCACCCGTTAGTAGACCAAATTAAAATCGAAGCACTCATCAATGGTATAAGCGACCTTGATATTAAGTACTTATGTGGTGTGTGTTACTCAGAAGGCAACCTTTGCGGAAACCGTGTTATTTGAAGTTGCACAGGTGACCGCCCGAGAGATATCTAAGTCGCATGTACATAAAGCGTATAGCATGAATACTATAAATACCAAAGAAGATTTCAAAAAAACTACATCATAGTAAGCAAAAAAATAATACCTTTTTTATGAAAATATACGATACATTTCTATTTCCACTTTTGTATTAAATCAAAATAATACCTTTTTGTTGATATAAAGGTCGTCACTACATTATCTCTAAAATGGTCTCAAATATGGTTTTCGAGATGAAAGAGTGATCGGAATACGTTGAAATTTTTACAGTAGGTAGTTGATTTCAGTAACACCTTCTGATTGTAACAATTATTATTTTGATATGAGCCGCTGTAGTGAATATTTTATATAGCAAGTTAAAGAAATATTAGTTTCATTTTATAGTATAAGAAAATTAGTAATATAAAAAATAGTAATGAAAAATATTCAATTTGAAGTAAAAATGATTTAATTCAAAGTGAAAAAAATTTATTTTGTGTTGAAAAAAGTTTAATTTGTTCCGAATAAATTCAATTTGTGTTGAAAAAAATTGCGTTTGACTTGTAAAAAATTTAATTTGTATTGAAAAATCGTTAATTTAAGACCATTGTATTTACAGGAAAATTTTTAACGGTTAAGTATAATATTACTAACAATAATAGTTTAATATGAGTTTCAAATAGAAATTAAGCAAATTCATTTTATATTAATTTTTTATACTTTAAGCAAGATTTTGATTGACAAGTAAACCAAACTACAAGCATCACCATTGAGCATATCTAATATTTCAGAAAGAATCAATTGATTTTTGTTGAAAGATTTAATTCTGATATTATTAAAAACAGGACAAACGCCAATAAAATGCAAAGTATTTCCTGTAGCATCTAAGTTACAAAGAGCGCATATTCCAACGAATGTACTTCTGAAAGATCCAGCATCACTCTTCTTGCTCTTATAATTAGACATATTGCACGTGATTTGAAGCTTGTAGAATTTATTGGTAGCACTGAATATTTTAATATTACTTGAGTATAGGGCATGAAATGGAGTGCTTCTCGCACCACAATTTTTTTTTATAACTCCTTTATTTATTTTCAATTTATATATGTCAATTACTACAATCAATAATAGACAAAATACCCCAATAGAGTACTGTAGTAAAGCCTTTAATTCTTATGAGTTAAATTATTATTAGTAAGCTTAGATTTATTTATATTTTGTGCAATTATAATTGGTATTTTATTATTTTTTGTTTGCAATGAAAATTGAAACAACGGTACATAATATTACTATTTATAATAAAAGTAAGTACTGCAAAAGACTTATTACTGTGAGTGTAGCCACCAATATTTTTTATTATAGGTTTTTCGCCCAAAATACTTATCCTTTTGAGGAATTGAAAAGTCATACCTTAGGTTTTCCATATCGACTTTATTGTAATCAATAGATTTGGTTTGAAATATATATTCGGTAATTGCTTTGGTGAGATCTGTTCAGTGAGGTACATATTCTCAGACATTTTCTTTCGACAATTCTTAACTTTCCCATATAGGATGGCGAACCATATGGTGCACCCGTAAGTAATTATGGTGTATGACAATTTTAACTCTTTTCTCTAAGAACTTAGAATAGAAAAGTTTTTTATATACAAAAAATGCTTTCGTGGCTTTTATATGGTATTGACGACATGCTAGGCATAATATAAAAATTTGTCCAAATAAATTACGTGGTATTTGGCTATTTCTTTATTTTTTGTTTTGCTGTTAGTTAGATTTTACATTATTCCAAAGGATTTTCAATTGGTTTCGATATTGTGATTACATTTGTCAACGGTTGGACGAAATAGGATTGTTACACATTTTTCAATGTTAATATTCATATGCCAATTTATTGTATACGTTTCCACTAGGTTAAAGGTTGTTTGGAGACTTTGTTTTAAATTTATGATTTTCTCGCCTGCATGGTAAATTATTATGTCGTCTGCGAATGATATAATATTATCAATTTTGTTTGTAATATTAAAAAGAATTGGTGCATTAATTGTGTTTCGCTGAAGGTCATTCACAATATTAAATGTTTTGCTAGATTTGTTCCTGTGGTTCACTATAAATGATTAACCAGATAGCATGTTATACAATAATATTATTAAGTTTAAGGGAAACCTGAAGGCGAGTAGTTTGCATATTAATGATTGAACCCAAACAGTGTCGAAAGCTTTTTCCATATCTATCAAGCAAGCACCTGTGCACAGTTTTTTATTCCAATTCCAGTTGATGTCGGATACCAATTTATTAATGGCATTGATTGTTGAATTTTTATCCTCTTCGGGTAAGGGATTTGCCCTTTTTGCTTCCGAAAAAGTTTTCAGAACAGTCTGATTACGCTCGAATGGTATTTTTGCTTCCAAAAATTCATTGAATGTACGAATGACGTGAGTGTGTACAGTATTGTTGTTATCAAGATTTTTGCTTGAATGTATATTCTCAAAATATGCGCCGATTATGTTTACAACTTTATCCTCGTCATTTATAACAAAATTTTGGTTTGAGCCTCTTTCAATTGTTTGTATATCGATACCCGCTTTATGTATTATATGATTGTCAAAAGATAAAAATTGTTTTTTTTCTTATTTTGTCAAACATTTCTAAAGATTGCGTTGTTTTAATACTTGCTATTCTTTTCTTTAGGTTGTCACTTATAACAAGTGTAATATTTTCATTAATTAGTTTTTTAATTATTTTTAATGTTGATTTTATCTGAGATAATCTACTTGGGGAAATAGCGATTTCCAATCTGTAATATCGTTTAATCGGCTTTTTCCGGGTCTAGTTTTTGTATAATAGGCTTCGTTGGCGTTGTGGTTAAAAACGATTCTACTTCGTCAATTTGTAGGTTGCAATTATTTGGGACAGTGTTGTCGTTGTTCATTTCGGTTAAAATATTTGATTTGAACGTATGCCAGTTTGTACCTTTAAAGTTATATTTTATATTTTCTGTTTCCTTGAATAATGTAAATATTTGTTCTTCATGCATTGAAGCAATTATTTATAATGCGTTATGATCGCTGTCATAGTCTATGGTTTTAATAATGTTTATGGAATGGTTCTCAGATTTTAAATCTATCCTAGCATCGGAAATACATACGACAATGAATGATCTTGATCTTGGATAGGATGGTCTAGAAGAAGCACATAATTTAGTTCTAAATCATATTTCATTTTCTGAAAGCCAATCAAGTAGTATATAACCCTTTGAGTTGTTGTCATTGTTTCCCCTCTTTTGCTATTTAAATCACCTGCTAGAAGTTTTGAATGTCAAAGGATTGAAAAAGTTCATGTAATTCCACTTTTAAGTAACTGTCGTCGTTTCTAGAAGGGTAATATGCAGATATTATGTATAGTGATTTATTATTTCTCATTGGTATTTTTATAATAGTAGTTTCTAAAATTTGAAATGACTTAATAGTATTATTGGTGTATGGTTTGTATTTTATATTGTTTTTCATTATGATTGCAGTTCCTCTGCTTCTTTTTGAATTCGGTCTGTCCGTTCTAATAATATTATATTGATCGAAATAGAGTTTGTGTTTTTTATTTAACTTTGTTTCCTTAAGAAGGACAATATCAGGCTTATTTGTTGTAATAAATTCATTAAGGGTGTATCTTCGGTTTAGAAGAATTAAAGAATTGATATTGGTGTGATAAATTTTTCACTTTTTTTATATGGTGTTTGTAGAGTTGATAGACATTATTATACTTCTATTAGGTTGAACAGTGTCGATGCGAGACGTTTATATTTGTAATTGTCGCTGTAGATAAACCAACTGTGTTGTTAAGTTTGTCATTAAATTTTTTATTTCATTCAGTAAAATATTATTTCCATTATCATGCAGTTTTGTTTGAGAGTTATTATATCTTACAACGCTCGACAAACTTATTCCTTGGTTATATATATATATATATATATATATTAAACATTGCTTTGTTAATTTTATTATCTTCTATGGATTGTTTTTTTAGCTTTAGTTTCTTTTGTAATTTTCTATAAATCTTACAGCCTTTGTATGATGCTGGATGACCAAAATTTTTGCATAAAACGGTCGGTAGAAAACAGTTCGAAGCGCTGTGAAAGAAACCCTGACAGTTTCTACATTGAGTTATTTCTGGTCGACGTAATACATCCCATATATTTAACCGATATAGAACAGTTTTAATTTGCTTCAATTTGTTTGCGTCACTTTCAGGACTTATTTGCACCATGAATATAGGTAATTTGTAACCTTCTTCAAGAGAATCTCTTGTACTAAACTGATTAATTTTTATAAACTTAAGATCATCACTTTCATGTTTGTAGAGCTCGTCGAATATTTCTTGCATGTTAGTGTCGGCATCTAAGCCTTTTAGTAAATAGGTTTTATTTTAAAAGGCCTTTGGGGTAAATGTAAAGAACTTTGCTTAATTTTTTCGAGATTGGTTTTAACTTTGACGTAATCGTTAAGGGAATTTAAAAAGAGGGCTTTTTATGTTTGAATTCTTCAATTTTGAATTCTTTAATCCATTCTTTAAAAATAAAATTAGTTCCTTAGATTCGATTTCGCATACATTAATTGGAGGGTTTTTTTAATTAATATTATTTGGCACAACAATGTTAATTGTTTCTTTGTTGTTTTCTTTTTGTACTGTTTTGTTTTGGTGTTGTTTGTTTTGATTTGCAGAAGATGTACTGGCATGCCGGGTCTTATTTTTGTAATTCTGCACATGCAGTTTGAAGTTTTGTATTATTACCTCGTCCCAGTCTTTACTGACGTCGGATAGGGGGGCGTAATAATTGCCTCTGGTTTGTTCAGATTCGATGGTATCGAGCATGTTGTTGCTATATTTTCTTTTACGTTTTTTTAATGATTTTGGTCTATTTTAAGCATTGTTAATTTCTGTGCTGATAGCACTGTTAAATAAGTTCTATTTTTATTACTAATTGGAAACAAATATGTATTTTTTGAGTCTTTAGTCTGTCCACAATATTTTTGTGTAAAACTTGTACGTTTGAATTGTTCTTTCTATCAAAAATATCATTCGATTTAATTAGCGCACAATTGGAGGGAATAATACGTCTTATTGTCATCACTATCGCGAGCGAACTCACGCACCAGAAGTTATAATCTGGTTTTCATGCAATATAACGGGGTGCAAAAATTGTTTTGCAATATTTACTAAGAGGAACTGAGCTATTTTCTAAAAGAAAGCCTATTTGAGTACACAAATTTGTCCAGTCCTCTGCCCAAAGTATGTGTTTTGCATTTATCATTTCAGCGAGCTTTCGAGGCAATCAGTTTTAAGGCATGTAAAGGACTTTATTATAATTAAAGTAAAACTTAAGAGTATCTAGGTATAGTAAAGTCAAGGCAGCTTATAAAAAGATCATATAGTTTGGATTGTTGCTAGGCATCATTAAAATCTTCTTAATGAAAAATTTAAAAAGTTTTTCAACCGCATCATGTTTTTTGTGTCCTCATACTTGCGTTCAGTAAAACATAATTGAACGACCAGCAGCTTAAATATTTTAGGTTTATTTTTAATAAATATTAATTTTGTTTATATATTTAGACCAAGAAGAAAAAATTGCCATTTTTGACGTTGTAAGCTTATTTTCAAGATGTTTATTAAATGACAAATTATAGGTTAGACAAATTCCATGATATTTGTATGCGTTAACAATTTCAAGTTCTTTTCCATACATCCACTTTAAGTTGTTGATGACTAGTAACAACATGAAAAACCATTACCTCAGATTTTGAAATATTCACCCTTAAATGCCAAAATTTACAGTACACGTATAGGGCATCAATCACCACTTGGAGGTCATTTGGATATTAACACAATGTCATCAGCATAAAGTAAAATCTTTACTGTAACGTTACCAATAGTTATACCCATCGGGAGAGCACCAGCTAAATCACAAAAGGCAAACATAATTGGACTTAATATAAAACCTAGATTGACTCCAAAGTCCACCTTAAAAGATATTGAAAATAAGTTACCAAACAAAATTTAACTTATCATATAAGCTTTGTAGTATTCGCATTATTTTGACGAAATGCTAGGGATCGAACCAAAAGCGCAGGAAAAGTCCACAAATTGCATACGTATTTTTACCATTTATTCTATTTAAATGAACAATATTGATTAAATTATTGACAGTTGAATATTGCATACGAAATCCGGCTTGGAACTCATTCAGGAATTTTTTTCCATTAATCCAGTTTGTAATAGGATTCAGCAGAATATTATTGTACAAGGAGTATCTATTAAAGACAGGCCACAATATTTTTAAGGGCAGTTTGGATCTCTTTTTTTCAGTATAGGAATAAGGATCGCAGATTTGAAACTTTTAGAAATATAAAATTGAGAACATATAGCACATCTTTACAAAAATTAATGCGAGCATATTTATAAACATCCTGACCACTTGATTTTTTGTTCTCTAAATTTTTTAAAACAGCAATGAGTTCACATATTTCAAAAGTGGAATCAAGAAAGGAGTTTATGTAGTACGGAAGGCATCAATAAAACGTACTTATGGGATTTTGAACTCGTAAAATACTCCTAATATGTGGAAGAAAACCGTCAGCACATAATACCCTTCTTATTGAATGTGAGCGAAATTTTAGTTCATTTGACAATTTCCACCACTCCATGCTTCACCTTGTATTATTCAGTTTATTTAAGTTAGTATTGTAATATTGTAGTTTACTTTCAGTGCATGTTTTTAGATACTTAGTTTTTGCACAATATTTATATCATTTTGTTGGCTTGTGACTGATTTTTTCTGAATGTTTTAAGTTTTTTAATCATTTTTCTATGAGAACGGGCACATTTCCAATTAAAACATTTTTAAACGGTAGCTTCTATGATTGCATTTTTAATCGATAGTACCAAGTCATTAACTAAACTATCTGTATCGAGAGAATGGTACATATCGTTTGATTAAGTTTAGCGACATACATGGTTCCAGTGTAATTTTTGTGAGCATAAATTTGGCTTTAACATATTGTTACTGACAGTTGGAAAGTTAATATTAATATCTAATGGCATATGGGCTACCTCTACCACTGTAAAATTCGCCATTAGTATCACCACAGATTCTACCATTTACAACCATGCCACCTAAGCCTTCAACTGCATTCATTAATATTTTTCCTTGGCTATTAAAAACTTTATCTTTGGAGCATCTAATTTTGTTGATATGTTGTAAACCTATTAACAGCTTAGAATCCAAAATGTGTTGCTTTTCACCAATACGAGCATTCAGGTTTCAAACAATACAGAAATTTATAGGGCAAAAATCATTCAAGAAGAATTTAAAGGCTTCAAAATCATCATTCCAATTAGTGCATTTAAGGTAGCGTGGTATAAAGTAGAAAGTATCGTTATTTAGTCTTACAGTGAACACAATATTGCCATTCGCCAGATTCATAAATTGTAGATTAAATAATTTTCTTAATTCTTTTTAAATCCGTACAAACACCCAACACTAACACGACAAGGATTATGATTTGTTTGCCATCGATCCAAAGTAAATTATAATTTTTTAGGAATTTCTGGTAAAATATGAGTTTCAAACAGAAAAAATATATCAAATTTTTTTATATATGTTATAAATTTTCCAAAATTTACACCTTTAGTGAGGTTAGCAACATTATAAAATAGGACACGGCATAAATAGCGTTGCTATTGGTAGAGTTTCGCGTAATGGAATTCGTGGTCTTATTGGATTTAACAATGACTTAAATAGGATAATTTGCTCGAATCAGCATGCTTTTTTAACCTGCTTCAACACATGAGTAAGCAACAACTTTACCCAGCATCCAGGAATATTTTCTGTTGTCAATAAAAGTACAAAATCTACCGGATCTCACCTTATTATTTCTTCATCTTTGCAATTTTCTTGTTTATTTACCTTAATTTGTATCGTATATTTAGTTCAGATTTTGTGTAGTTTTTTTTTTTAAATATCTTCTTTTTCCTTAATTTATCTTTGGCTGCTAAAACATTAATGGCTTATAATTGTGTTTCCAAAGTGAACAAAAAAGTATGTTTGTTCGTTAACGCACGAACTATAACAACATTTACATTAATTATGTTATTTGCGCATATATTATCAAAATCCACCTTCGCTGTTGTTATATTGGCAATAACAAGACTACTGACAATTACATTTGAGGTACGTGGCCTACGAACAATTTACTCCATACATGTATTTTAATTTAATTTTTAAGTTCAGCGTTTTCCTCTCCTAGATTTTCTAATTCATTTTTAATAGATAATAAGTACATCTTCTTTCTTAGCAACATCCTTCAGTTTATCATCAAATAAGCTGCAAAGTTTATTCTATGAAAAACATCGGGGACATTATTTGTTTACCTTCCATATTTGTTGAATTTGTCTGCTAGTTTTACTCTGGATACTTTGCTTTTTGTTTTTTTTTTTGCCCCACTAATTTTTCATCTTAGTTGACGAACTGTTGTATTGGTCTGGGTCAACATACATTAGACCCGAATTTATTAACTGGGTTACCTCATATAAATAAAATTAGATACTCCAAGGATAAAATTACTAACACCCTGGTAAAAAAAACTAATGGATCTTGTTGAGAACATTAGGGGTATTTAAATGGAAGGATTATTGGTGATGTTCATGGTGATCTGAGTCTTTATGGCGGTAGAGATAACTCCTTAATAGACTATTGTATATGTTCTCATAATTTTCTATCGTTTGTGACAAATTTGGAATTGCAAACAAACCGTACTCTGATGACATGCCCTTAAAACTCGAAATTGGAACTCCGTCATATAATAGAGGTCAAGTCACTCATACACTAAATAGTGTACAAAAGTACAAAAGTTATGCTGGAAGATATGTGCAAAATCTTGATGATCGATCGATGGATTTGAAAAGTAGAATATTGAATGCCGCAAACAAACCTAAACCAAAGTTTTGTTTTGAACCGAAGCAAAAGTGGTTTGATTGAACATGTGCCCGTTCCAGGAAAAAGATTAGAATATTTCGAGAAACACGGTCCGATGCCAGTAAAATAAAGTACTTATCTTCAAAAAGAAAATTTCTATTTGTACGTCGTAACAGAAGTTAAAATATTATAATTCCATTCTTGATGCAGTAAGCAGTAGTGGGGATTATTAAAATATTTAAAAACTCCTCCCATAAGAACACGTTCTTACCTCAACGCAGCTGATTTTTTACAACATTTTTGCAACACATCGGATAATTTAAATTCCATGCATACAATCCAGTGGTGTTTGTCTGACAACATAGACTCCTTCTTGGACTCTCTATTTGAATTTTGAGAGCTAGTCTCTGTTCTTAAGGGCCTTAAAGATAATAAAGCTCCTGTGCAAGATGAAATTAGCTATGAATTTTTTTGAATATGCATCCGTTAATTTCATACACGAATTACTACTTGTTCTTAATGTTATTTACCAACTAGCTTTAAAACAGCAATCCTTATCCCTCTTCTTAAGAAAGGTGATCCTAACAATCCTTCAAATTATCAAGGATTATCATTAATTGATATAAGGTGAAAAATTTTTAACAGCGTTATTTTAATTATTAAATTTAATTTTTAATTATTTATTAACTTCTAAATTGACATTTTTTGTGTTTTCAACAGTTTCGGAGTTATTCATAACTTAGTTCCAAAAAATTTTCGCGCAAAATTAGAACAATTTTTTTTTCCAAAAAGTCACAAATTTGTTCAGAATGAAAATTTTACATTTTAAGCATTTAAATTAAAGCACATGAATAACTCCGAAACTGTTAAAAATAATAATAAATGTTATTTAGGTGATTTATAGGAAATTTTATTCCTAAACATTTGCTGGTACCCTATAAATATATTGATATAACTACAATATTTTAAGCAAAAATTTGCCACCACCATAAAAAAAATTTGAGACCGATGTTAAATAACTGAAAACTGAATTCAGCGCATCAAAATCTTTAAATTTCTTATTTAAAGGCTTTTTTACTGTAGAGCAGTGCTATAGGCAGGGTAGCCAATCCTAATAATAGTGGCTACAAAAAAGACGTAAGGCAGATAGCCCTCTAATAAATCAATGGGATAGTTTAAAACAGTCAGAACAATCCAGAGTCAGGTGCGGCAATACAAATCAAGAGCACCAGTCGGGAAGTTAAAAGGACTTCCTACTATGAGTACCGCCAAGAAAAATGAACGTCCCAAAGAACTTCATAAATAGATGCACATAACCCCATAAATTGCCAGCAAAAGGTTGAAAGCCAGGTACGATCGAGCAGCAAATACTGATGGCTTCCATGAGTGGCAACTGGAAGCGAAAGAAAGGATTATGTCCCAAGCTACAAACTAACTGGAATGGATCTCATAAAGTACAGGCTTAAGAGGGTGGCAGTATTACAAAAATAAGCAATGCTTAAGGAGAAGATACACCAAATTAGTACAGTAGTAGTCTTAGCTATAAGCTTTATTATGGCATTTATTGGTTTATGTCAAGGCTCTTGTGCATCTGTCACTGCCATAACTGTCTGTGCTATTAAGAGTGCTACCACTATTGTGTTTAACGGCGTTGTCAGCTCGATTCCTTTTTGTGTATTATAATTTTATTACCTTTCGAATTTAACGCAAATATAAATTTGTATGAACTACAAGAATGTTCAAAATTGATGATGATTTGCTACAAAAGGTGGCACATTGCGCAGTTCAGTTATAGTTAACACTAATAGTGTAAAGTTATTAAGAGTCGTGTATTGTGTACATTAGTTTATTAAGCGGATATTAAATAAGGTGGATACCGTACAGTTATAATTGTGTAAAGTAAAAGTGTGTAAATAAAATGAGCCGTATAAAACAACAGCAACGTGTTATTTATTTTCTTCAATACAATTTAAAATAACTAAAACGTTTTAAAATGGTTAAAACGTAACAGTACGAGTCTGAAAGGTCAAAAAAGATCCAGTTTTATAAAGAGAAAAATAATAAACATTAGCAATATTATGAATATAGTAAGTGTAATTAAACTTTTTAGTTCACTGTATGTTGCAACTAGTTTGCTTTTAACAAATTTAAAAATATTGTCTAACTTTATTATAAAAGTTTATGTACCGATCTATTTTAATGTAAAATTTTGTGATTTAGTAGTACATGGCAGTGCGCTTATATATAAATTTATTAAGTCAACGCAATTTTAAACTCAAAACTTTCGAGAAATTGTAAAAAAAAAGAATACAAGACAATACATTTTTCGCCCATCCAGAAAATATATTAACAATGCTTTTCGACGAAAAGAAACCTGTTCAAGAAAAATCCAATAACAAAATTTTGCATTGTAGTGAACAATTGTATGACTCAACTAAATTCGGGGCTTATAAAGGGCATCCCATTATTTCAATCGCACAGATTATATGGAAATCGTCGACTAAGATAATGACAATCTGAGCCTCCATTTACTGTAAGCATCCCACACGAGCACCTGATGGAGTATAGTAAATCAGATGATGCTCATTCAGGAAACCGAGTATTGTGTGCAGTTGCTAACGCATATCTCACGACGAATAATTGCAAAAAATTGTGACGATGTTATGGCAGTGACTTTAGAAAGTCGAACCCAAACACTCCGTCTTTGCAAAAACGACCTAGGCTCTGTTGTTTGAATTACGAAATAAAGGATTAATTAAAAAAGTTGTGTTCTTACTGATTATTGAATAGCATTAAAAACTTAAATTTTTAGGTAAATTTTCTGAATAAAGGTCTCTAAAATATGGTTTGAAGAGCAGTATTAAGCCCAGCATTATCGACAAATGTGGTATTTTTTGCATAAAACAATATTTTTCTCTCATTACCTATTATTTGCAACATAACTGAGCTCTGCATCTTAAATACTTTTTGAGAAAGCAGCATTTATGTCAAAACATTGTCAAATTTAAACGACTTTCCCCAATTTTAAAAATTCCATTGTCTCTCGGCGGGAGCTAAGTTTTGATTTTGGACTCATAGTTTTTTAAACAAAATTTCTTAGAATTTATTGAAAATTACGTTTTATCCTTAGGCTCATTGAAAGAAACCTGAAGATTAACGCCGGCTCCGAGTATCTTACCTCACCATACCACAGCAGCACACAATAACACAAAAAATAAAACGAGTATTAAAAACATAAGATCCTCGCTGATTTTTTTATACAGTTTTTTCTCTTTCCATTCAGAATTTAGACTTGATATTTTTTAATTCTTTTTAAAAGAACTTAATGAAGAATTGTGTATTTTTCATAAATTAAGGTATTTTATAAATTAAGGTATATTTCACACACCAAGCTAAAGTATAAAAATTAAGCACATTAAATTAATAAATTCCTACATAAAATTATAACTACTTATTATTTGTTTTGTGTATCCTTTTTATTTTTAATATCAACTCGAGGTCATCTTGGTATACTATTGATCAAATTGCCTATTGGTTGCAAGGTATCCTTGCTTATTTAACTTGTATCCAGCGTTACCGTTGGTGCGACTAAAGTTGCATTTCGCAACTTTTTTACCTATTATTCATAAGTTTTTGCCACTTTTGCACTTTTTTTTACTACATTAGCACCACTAACATTTTTTATCTTTTAAATCGGATTTTTCACAATAAAGTTTTCATAATCGGTAGAATATTAATAAATAATATCAACTTTAGAAAAATTAGCGTTATTCAAGAAGGTTTAACATGTGAAAGTCTAGTTTATATAAAATGTGTCCAATATATTGTGTATAATGTACAAGCTAAATAAATGTTTTCAGGTAAAAAACATCTCAAATAATATTTTTACTGAGTTACACAAAAGAAATTTTAGTGCAAATTTTTTAAAATAGAATACATTAAAATAACATAGACTAAGAATACTAATATAAAAGGTATTAAAAATACATACATAGGCCATGAAGCTGAAATTGCAATAAATTTTAAAAATATATCGGATGTAGAATGTATAGCAAAAAACAAATATTTTAAATTTTTACCAAAAACTATGTGACCAAATATTATATCAAATCAATGATCAATCAATATTATATCAAATGTTTAAAGTCTTAAGTTTTTTCCAATTGAGCTATTTTACAAGCAATGAATATATTTCCCACATAGATCTTATTTCAGAATTTAATTATATTATAAGTGATCTGGAGGCTGTCATTAGTGCATTTATATTATTAGAGTAAGCCAGAAGATAAACAATATGAATGCAATTTTAAATTAATTAATTTTGAACATTTTTGGCACACCGTAGATAATATTAAAAATTAATTAAATGAATCTTTGTACTTAAACTTATACAAGCTGGCCGTGCATATGTTAACTCACAGCAGCGCGTGCGCTGAAGTACTTTTTCTAAATTAGGCCTTATAGTAGAAACGTGTGCATCCATGTTGTCTTTATTAAATATATTAGATAAGGAAGTAGGAAAATGGATTCCAAGTACTTAACTGAAAAATACAGAAAGTAAGTTTCAAAAAAATAAATTTAAAATAAAATGCAAATAATTACAAAAGTTTTATTGCACTTAAGTGTCTTTATTAGCAATATTTATTTTGCTATTACTTAATGAAAAAAGAATTAGTTATTTAAACGAAATAAACCTACTATATTACTATTACTTAATCAAAAAAGAATTAGTTATTTAAACGAAATAAACCTACTATATTTTTGTATTGAGAAGGGTAATAAAAGTTGTATGTATAAAATTTTAAATACATACATGTACATATATACCATATACATGTATACTTTCTTATTTACAAATACATCTTTTGAACACATATTGCTATAAAATTATATTATAAAAAATTTAATTTTAACATTAGTAATGAATTATTTGTTATTTATTAAACTGTTGAATTATTTTTATTTTTCTCTGTTTAATTTTTTATTTAAATAAAAACGATAAAACAAACTAGCGACTTTTTTTTTCTAAAGCAACTTTTTGTGCGACTTTTTTTTTAAATCCCCTTTTAGTGCCACTATTTGAAAGAACTAAACGGTAACGCTTCCCCTATCCTTGTTCAGAAGCTTAAAGCGTTCGTTTTACTATTTAAAGTGATTTTAGTGCCAATGACTGGTAGTATTTTATCAATAGGGTTCAATCAGATAGCTGAGACAAACATTCCCATGCTTGGCTTTAATTTTTTTCTTACAATGCGTAATGTGTGTGTTGTTCTGTTAGAAGAGAATCGACACTTATTTCATTCTCCCGGCAGATTTCTTATTTTTTTTTTTGGTCTCAACTCACGACAGACTTAATTTGTGTAAAGCATAGTTTAGAGTACTTTGGCTTAGGCGTGGTTCTCAAAAAAAATATTTGTAACTTAGTAAAAATCTATGATTGCCATCGCAGCTAATATGTATGGTAAAATAAAAAAAAAAAATAAATAAATAAATAAAATAAGCAAATTACAAATCAATTGTCGCCTAGTGTATATTACAAATTTTATTTTTATTAGCTTAAAATTATAAAACACAATATAAATTTTCCATCCCTGACTTCTTTTATAGCATTAAACATATAGACAACAGCGAACATCACGACAGTGAATCTGAAATGCTGCCCATTAGCATTTGCTGCATGCTCTTGACTTCATAAATATTTTGAATGTAGTTAAAACAGCTGACATGAAATTCCTTGTATAGATATTCACAAACAAAAATAATGAGTGCCCTCTGTAATTAGTTCGTTCAAGTAGTTATCGAATTTAATAACCTTTATACAGTCACATAAACTGTCGCCTGGTAGTCTGAGAAGTCCTTCAAAAATCAGTTCAAATGGTGAATAGTCTGTGTCGACAATAAGGGTTGTGTTACAAGCAAAAGCAAGGTATGGTAACCTCTGAGGAAGTTGTTTTGCTCAACCGGGCCAAATAATATTTGGCCGAACAGCGTAAACAACCACCTCTGGCGTCAAAAGATGCGCCTAAACGGTAACGTTTAGAAGCGAAGAAGCAGAGGCAGGGCCAACAACCCGAGACGAAACGTTAATCAGTGGATCGATCCTACAGTGAGGCGGCCAAAGATCATCTCATATGAGCTATCATTGATAGGAGTGGTTCTGATTGCACTATTTCTCGAATAAAATTTGGAATTAGTGCCGAAAAAGCTGATGGGAGTGCTCTGGTGAGCCATAAAGGAAAACCCAGGCCCTCTCATTCAATGCGGCGATGCTGGATGGTATCGCGGGCATGTCAAGATTATGGATTGATCAAGAGAGCGATCGGTCTTGCTTCTTAAGCAGGCGATCGCCTTTTAGAAAGGCATATGGGAAAGATGTCTCTCGATGAGATTTCACCTCAGCTTAGGGTCATTGGCCGAATTCCCGGGGACCCATCTGATAATGAGATCCTAGAGTTCTCCGATGCGGAAACCGTGACTTCCCTTCACATGATTGGATGGTTGCCAGAGTATCCGCATTGGATGATTTGTTCAGGAGGAATGATTATTCTCCTGCTGAACAAGAAGTCTCTGCCACATTTACGGAAGAAAGGTGGAAAAATCTACTACGGTTTCAACTCAATCTTTCTATAGGTCTACCGGGGAAACAGATAAACACCGGGTCAGTACGAGGAGGATCCTGCTCCGGAGGATATGTCTTGCGAAGAGACCACTAGTTCTTTCGGTCAAGAAAAAACACTCGTAGATGTTCGATATTTGCCATCGAATGGACCCAGTGGTTAACGAAAATGCCCTCTTGAACTCTGACCTAGACGACATCAACAACAATGCTGAAGGTAACTCAGCTTAACATTCACCATTCCACAGCAGTTTCCGCTGCGCTGCTCTCCGTATGATTAAGAGAGGAGTAGAACTGGCAATGGTTCAGGAACCCTGAACGTTGATAGGGTTCGTGGACATCGTGCGGATAACTTATAAGTTGCTACATGCTACGGCGTCAGGCAGGATTAGATCGTTTATTGTAGCAAGCAAAAATCTGAGTATCTTCACTTTCTCTGATTACAGTGAAGTCTTGGAGACCGAATTTGGCACTATCTTTGTGGTATCCAGTTACATGGCGAAACTCCCTCAAATGGAAAGGTATGCAGCTTAACAAATGTGTCACTGGAGCTGACGCCAACGCCACCGTATTGCTTTTGGAAGCTGGGACACAAATGAAAGGGATGAGCCTCTTTTTGATTTTATCATTTGTAGTAGTTTAGATATGATGAATACTGGCAGGGAACTACTACCTTTGTGGTTGTGTGACGCTAGTCAGTTCCAGGCACTCGGATTTGATTAGAGAATGGAGGGTCACTAGATAATGATCATTCTCTCTGGTCATCTGTATATTGATTTCGAGAATGCGGTCAGATCGCCTGGAACTAGCGCCTTTCAAAACAGGAAGAGGACGGACTGAGTGGGAGCATCACAACAAATTGTCCCAGACCATTCCAGATCCGCCGATCATAAATGATCACTACGATATTGAAGCTTCTGTTGAAACTTTGACGAAGGCTTTTGATAGAGCGAAGAGAGGGAGGCATGCACACCAAGGGTTTGTAAGGGTAGGAAGCAATCACAATGGTGGAATTCCGATCTGGACAACATCCGTAATGAGGCTATGAAATGGGCGACTGGTCTACTTATAGATTTTCATGCAATAGATTTAAGAAGAAGATTAGAAACGCAAAGCGCAGATCTTGGAGATCCTTCTGCAGCAGTGTGGAAAAACACTCCGAGACGAGCAGTCTGCGAAAAATCTTGGCACAGTCATCGGCGGTCTCTGGTTTCATTCAGAAACCATGTGGAAGCTGGACCAAAAGCGGACAGGAGACTTGAATTTTTACTGAACGTGCATTTTCCGGGCAGTCTTCCTATGGGGGACCATCTTGCGGGCAACTCATACGTTCCAATCACGGAAAGGGTGCTGATATAGGTTGAGTAGCTTTACTCAGTAAAAATTCCCTGGCCCGGATGGCATTATTCTTGCCGATCTTCAGTATAATGCTAGTTATAAGACTTGGTATATTATATTCCTGATTCATGGACGGTATGCACTCCGAAGGGGAGTAAAACCTTCCATACGGGTTCAAAGGACTCAGACCCATCAGCCTCCTGTCTTCTTTCCTTCTATAATATAACCTGACCTATTATCTGCGTCCCAATCTGCCTACACTAGGGGCAAATCTGCGCTTCACTGGCATGTGTGATATATTGGAAATGCCCTCGAGCGCAAGTGGCATTTTTGGATATAGAGGACAAAGGAGCTGATTAAGTCGGCTCTGAAGGCACTAAATGTTCATTGGTCCCTGATTAGATATATAGGGAGACTCTTGACGAACAGGGTCATTGTCTCCACAATTGGAGCACCCCAAATGGGGTTCTTTCCCCTTTCTTGTGGAATTTGACCTTGAGCACCATATTCACGTGACTTGATTATAATGTATTCAAGACTTTAACGTATGTAGATGATGTTACTGTGGCTGTGTCTTGAAAATTTATCGACACAATGTCGCAGCGCCTTCAAACACCTCTGGGCCTTCTTAAGCGGTGGAGCGCTGACAGTAGGCTGAGGAAAAACGGAATTGGTACTGTTGTTCACAAGTAGGAACAAAGTTCCGTCGTTCCCTCCTGAGCCTGTACGGGGTTGAACTGGGGCTGTTGGATACTTTTTTAATTTTTTGGCCGTTATATATTTAATAATTCCATCATTATCATACAGTACATGCTTTTTAAATTTCAATTTCTTTAATTTCAGTATAAGTTTCTTCATAAATGTTTCTGAAAACATAGAATTTTCACTTTCATTACATGTCACACCTGTTATTTTATTACTAAATTATTTCTGCATATTCTTATCATATATAAATTGTATTCTTTGAAGCTTCTTTATATCTTTCATTGACGTACATTCCCACATCTGGAGTTGATCAATCTCAAGTTGAAATATACCGTTCTAATTGTTATTTTTTGTTTTTTATTTCATTATTTATTTCATTTTTCATAATAATAATAACATACTTTGTTTTATTGAAAAAATTTTCTTTTTTTTTCAGCAATTTTTTTTCAGGCTCCGAGAGCCATGTTTGAAGCGTCTGTGGTTAATATAAATGGTACTTCAAAGTTAGAAGACTGTGGTGTGTGTACACTTTTTACCCACACTTTATTTAATTGTCATACGATCGTATCTCTTTTAGTATAGTTTATTGACACATATTTTTTATACAATTTTTATACACAGTTTGTTTAAGTCATTGTATGCATTTTTACTTTGTCAGCAGAAAGTTATAGTTTGTTGACACATGAATTTCTGCATTAATATACATATATATATATATATATATATATATATATATATATATATATATATATATATATATATTTTTTTTTTTTTTTTGATTATCCGTGGGAATACTGTATTGATCAATGATGCTGACTTAGATTTAATTTAGTATATAAGCTATGAATTTTGTAAAATAAAGAACAGAAGAAAAAGGAAGAAAAAGAAAAAGGAGAATCAATCTAGAAACAAAACCAGTGCTTTTACTTTGGTTCTTAAAAAGGGGCATTTTGATGCTCGTATTAAGCGGCAGGAGTGCTTAGCAAATACTCAACTATTTTTTTTATCCTTTTTTTTGATCTTGCATCACCTGCCACCACAAGACTTTAGCATTGGCGGATTTTTTTAATTTATCTCTCAGTGTCTAACACGCTTTTTGCCAATCTTCTGTCCAATTAATAGGTACTTTTTGTTAGCAGATTATTAAGGCACATGTCCGTTTTGGCACAGTCTGGAATGAATCTCCTGTAGTAGTTAAAAAACGCTATGAACCTTCTAGCTTAACCTAAATTTTTGGGAGTAAGATACAATAACACTTTATTAGATTAATTTTGATATTATACATCCTAAATATTAGAATTTAATTTCAAATTATATTGCTTGTCTTTCAAATACTTTAATAAGATTTTTATTGTAATGATTTAAATAGCAATCAAATACAATGATATCATCAACATATAGGAATTCTTCTGTCTCATAGCTCGCTAATGCTATGGTTAGCATTCTTTGAAAGCTGTTTGACAATATTTTTAATCTGAATGGTAATCTTGTGTATTGATGATGTCCATTGTCTCAAAATGCTGCTAGTGGTCAGCATGATGTATCTAGTTCTATTTGATGAAATGAATTTGTTATGTCAAGAGTGGTAGTGTCTTGCTCTACCTAGTTTATCCAATACGTCTTCCAGCCTAGTTATAGGAAATTTATCATTTACTACTTTATCATTCACACGCCGGAAATCTCCGATCAGATGCCATTTTTTGTGTTGTCCTGCCCGATTTTTGGTACTTATAGCAATGGTGAATAACATGGGCTTATTTAACAATATGTTTATCTATAAGTTCTCCTACTTGTCCGTTTATTTCGTTTAGTTGCTTCTGCGGTATGCAATAGTTTTTTTATATAAATTGGGTTATTATCTTTTAATTTCATGTATTGTTTATAACAATTTGTGGTTTTTAATTTTTCTTATTATGGTGTATAAAACTTGATTTTTATCTTTCTCAAAGTCCTGGAACTTTATAGCCTTCGGCAATTTTTGAAATCTTTCTTCTGAATGATATTTATCATTTTGAATTGTAGCTCTATATACGTTATATAATTGCATTGATATTGTAGAAAGCTTTAGTTGTGATAATCGTATTGGTGTTTCTAATGTATTTCAGATTTTAACATGACGGCTACCATATTTTTGTATTATCTTATTTGCAACAAAAACTCCATTTTCTGCTTAATTATTACATACGACGTTATCGTCGTCTATTTTAACAATGATTGCTACTATTTTTTCACTTCTTGGTGGTATAGTTACGTTAAATATTCTAATATCCCATCTGTGTCAATTAGAAATTCATTCTCCACTAGTTGAGTTTTCGGTGTTAAAGTTTGTTCTCTTAATTCTATTTCTAATTAAGTTGATCCTAAAGTTTCTTTATATCCATTAGTTATGCCATTGAACCGACAAAAGAAATTAACATCTCTGTAATAATTTTGTATTGCATTCGCTTTACATAAGGCTATTTCTGAGCCAGTGTCTATCAAAAATGCTAATTTGTAGTTAATGTTTTTAACTATGCGAAGAAAATTGGTTGTTCTAGGATTTGTTGAATATACTTTAAGTTTTCCCTGTGTGGAGATTCGATTTGAGTCGCCATACGTTTACCTGTTGTTGTATTGCGTGTTCATTCGCGTAGCCATTTCTTCGACTATTATTGTAATTAAGTTTCCTATTACCTCTGATGTATGTATTGTTATCATAATGAGTGCTACTACTTTGATTGGTGTTGAAATTTATATTAATTATATTATTATTTTTATTTAAAAAATTTCCATAATTCCTGTTGCTATTATTATTATTTCTATTATTAACAGTATAACTTCTTCTTCTATTAGTATTTATGGATTAAGTTTGAAATGAAACATATAGTTGTAATACTCTTTCTTGTGTACCAGTTATATCGTAAGCTTCTGATAAGCTTTTAGGTTTGGCTTTTCTAGTCCCAATTTTTCATTCGTTATACTAATCGTAGTGCGAACTATTTAATTTGGATTTTCAACTAGTTTAATGAATGAGTTTATTTTCTCTTCGGAGTTCAGTACGTTTCCCTTCTGTCTGGTATTTCTTAGATCGAAAAGAATGTTATTTGTTGTTCTTGTGTATTTAAATTTGTTTGTTAAAAATGCTTTTAGTTCGCCTAAAGTTTTCGGTGTTTGTTCTATCATCAAGATTTCCCTAACTCTGTCTTTCAATTTCATTGCTATTACATACTTCATCAAACGACTTTTACATTGTTCATTTATCGCATTGTAAACTAGTTCTATCATTGATAAAAATATTTCACAATGTTTTAACTTTCCCTCAAATACTGGAATTGTGTCCGAAGCTTTTTTGCTACCAAAGTTCAGCATGATTACCAAATTCGGTGTTTCTTTAAAATCATCGTAAATGTTTTCTTTGTATTCCATTAGTATTTGGATTGCTGTCCCTTTCAGATTTCTAAAGTTGACAATCTTTGTATTCCTCAATGCATTTGCCGAATGTTCTACTAACTTTTGGAATCTCTTACTGAAGTGTTCTATCAAATTTAGTTTTTCTTGTGTATTATCTCTTGCGTATTTCCTTGTTTTATAATTTTGGAATTTATTATTAATTTTTGAAATTCTTCAATAATCTGTTCCATTCTTATTTATTATTAATCCCCATAACATTCCATGAAGGAACTTGTGGACTTCTCTCAGTCAATGAGCTGCACCCGATTCTATTTTTAGACTCATTGAAAGGAATCTACAGTTTAACGCCGGCTCCGAACGGCAAATGCATTTAGAGAAGTTTTCAATAGTAGTAATACTCATAACCAGCTACTAGCTAATGTTATGAGGTGATACCGCTGTCGAAAAACTTTTTGCCTTTTTTTAATATAATCTAGACTGGTATTGAACTGACAACCTTCTGGTTGGAAGGCGGATGTCTTACCTACCATACAACAGCGGCATAATCTGTACCATTTAGTTAAGTTATAAAAGAATAACGAAACATTTTTTCTTATTTCTATTTTATTTCATATTTTTTTCCTGTACATTTTGAACATTATTTCTTACTTTTTGTTTCTTAATGTAATTTTGTACAAATTTCCACAATGCTATTACTACAAAAATTATTAACAAGTTATTATAATTTCTTGGCTTATGGTTATCTTATTATCGGCGTATGCGTTAGTTTTCCCTTCTACTTTTGAGTCTGCTGTACCCATTTCTAATTCCTGTAGTGTATATTTTATTCTGAAAACCATTTATTCTATTCTTCCACGGCTTGAGAGTATGCAAATGCATCACTTTAATTATGTCGTTATAAAATTTTTGTTATTAGTACCTAAAGGCCTTCCATCCTTCTTTCCTTAATGCCGTCTGTTGTTTTATTAGATTTTCTGAGGCACTTGGTTGATATATATCACTCTCTGCATGTCTCGACAGACTGCTTCGAATCTGCGTTTTTTACCTACTCTGTTTTTTATCAGCAGTGAGTGCTATTTGCCTTTTTCAATACTGTTTTGTTGTCAAAGTTTTGTGAAACGCATTCACCGGTGTAGGATAATATGTTCTTTTTTTAATTTAGTTAATTAATTTAATTTAGTTATTTAGTTATTTATAATTTAGTTATCGATAAATATTAAAAAAAAGATTAGTTAGGCAGTATCTAATTTTTTTTTTTAAATTTAATTAGGCAGGATTACCATGTGGTGAGTTGGTCCTTGTATTGGGTTGAGGATTTTTTAGCACTCCTGCCGCATTTGCTAAGCATTAAATGACTGTTTTTCTTGAGAATTGATAAAAAATCAACATTATAGTTGAATGATCTTATAAATTTTTGCCTATTTATGGATTGCACAAAATGCAGCTTCTTACTTATGTATACAAGGTTATGCACAACATCGGATACCACACGATTAGATTGCAGATGAACCAACAAAATGTAAAAACTAGGCAAAGGTCCAATCTACAGACAGTCAGATGCCGTTTGGAAACTACTAAACAACGAATTGAATACAACGGTTGTTTGCAATATAAAATTTTGCCAATTAATATTAAAAGTTCAAGCTCAATTACCATATTCGAAAGAAGATTGAAATAATATTTGTTACAAAACGTTGATATGCTTTTACTGTATAACACTCTTAAAATATGTATGTAAATCTTATAATAGTTTTATTAAAATAACCATATGTACAATATGTGTATATGTATGCTATTTTTTATTTATTTTCTTTCCTTTATTTATTTTTATTATTTTCTAATATTTAACTAAATATATATTCATTATTACTTGTTGCCGGATAGCCTCAATAAAGCCTTAATGGCGCTGAAGCCTATAATGTATGATTGTAATTGTAAATGAATTTGAAATAAAACGATAAAAAAAAAATTGAATTTTATTTTTTTTACCATTCAACTTATATACTAAAAATGCATTTGCCGTTCGGAGCCGGCGTTTAACTGTAGGTCCCTTTCAATGAGTTTAAAAATAAAATCGGGTGCAGCTCATTGACTGATAATAGTCCCCATGTTCCTTCATGGAATGATATTAGAATTAATAATAATTCTATGTCAGCACAATTAACAAACACAAAAAACAATTAATAAACATTTTATTCACACTTACTATATTCAAATTACAAATATAAAGTGTACAATTTGTTTGGGATTAATTATAGTCTAGACAATAAGTGTACACACACTACAAACTGTTTGTTATATACAGTGCATGTCACTTAAAATCGTGATTTTGAAAAAGCATTCAATTAAGGCCATTTATGTTTTGGAAATTATTTAAATTACTATATTACAAAATATGATTACACTTCCAATTTATTCCATTTAAAAATGAAAAGAATTACGAAAAACTGTCAGAACGTACAATATCAATGTTTCAGTGAAAATCGAACAGAAGAAATCATAGGTGTTTTTACTAAATTTAAATAACAATTAACAAAGAGAAATAAAATAAAGTTTATTCATAATGAGGAACGTTAGACAATTAGCATAGTCCCAGATTTTAGCCATAAATTAGTCGGAAAGTATATTTGGAAGAGGAAAAAAGCGAAACAAAGTAAGAAATGGAAACAACACGTACATGATATTGAGTGTTCATAGTCATTTTTTTGCACAATCTATCCATAAATGTATAAAAATCATACATTTTTTTGTCAACATTTTTTCATGTCTATTTCGTCAATGAACCCAAGCCACACTCCAAATCCCACAATTTTCCAATATAGCTAATTCTCTTCTATTGTATATTAGTGACCAAAATAGACTTCGAAAAGTATTGCTTACCAACGACCATCTCAAATAGTGTACCAAATTCTAGGACAATGAAACAATGTCGAAATTTAACATATCTCGCCCTTATGCAAAATAAATGGCGTGGAGAAAATTCAATAAAGTAATAGATAATGCCAACTTGCTATCAACTGTGAAGAATGGTGGAATATTAGAAATGGTTCGAGGATGTGTATCAGCTACCGGAGTTAGTAACTAGTATTTGTTGAAGGCAATGTGTATAAATTTGTCTATCAGAGAATTTTAAAGCACAATTTAAAAAAGTGAGTATTTCGAAGACTTTATGTAAGTGTACGATTTTAAGTGAAGATCTTTTAAATTTTTTGCAATACTGTTTTAAATAATTGAATTTTGTTAATTTTTTTCTTCAAATACATATTATTTATTTTAATTAATGTGTAATATAATTTTTAATATAATATACATATTTACATTGCCTGTTTAGTTTCAAGCTATTAAAAACAATGGTGCTGTACGGTTTTAAGTGACACTCCTGTACATACATTGATACCTTCTTCAGTAGTGCCTATATTCGTTTTTCGCATTCAAAAAATCGTTTGTTTAAAATATTGTAATGTTTTAACCTTTTTAAAACGTTTGAGTTCTTTTTAATTGCGCTCAATAAAAATAAATAAATATATAACACATATTCTGTTATTTTACTTATGCACTTATTTATGTATTTCTACACTTTTACTTTATACAATTATAACTATACAGTTTCCGACTTATTTAATATCCGCTTAATACACCAATTTACTTAATACATGACTCTTAGCAACTTTACACCATGACTGTCAAACTACAACTGAAGTAACTAATACAATAGGCGCTGCCTTTTATAGGGTCCGCCAATTAATTTTTTTTAAACGCTATAAAGAAAACTACTGAATATTTTCTCAAATTTCTTTTTTTATTTGAAAGTGCAATCCTTCCGGTTAATAATGGAAAATAATTCATTCAAATGGCTGCCTCGGCTGGCCATGTAGTAGCCTACACGATCGGTCCAATTTTTAAGCACATTATCGATTGTGTGCAGCTGTATTTCACCAATGGCTTCACGAATATTAACACTTATCTTTGACGGCACCCCACAAATAATGGTCCAACGGTGTCAAATCGCAGCTCCGAGGTGGCCAAACGACATCTGTGGCTGATAATGCGATCTTCAAAAACAAGGCGCAAAACATCGATTGTAGCTTCGGCTGTGTGGCACGTAGCGCCATCCTGTTGAAACCAAATGTTGCTAATATCCTCCTCTTCCATTTTTGTGAACAAAAATTCGTTCAACATGGCCCGATAACGATCACCATTGACTGTAACGGCCACTCCTTGCTCATTTTCGAAGAAAAATGGCCCAATTATGCCTCTGGAACAAAATCTGCACCAATAAGTGACTCGTCTTGGGTGTATCGGCTTTTCAATGTATGCGTGCGGGTTTTCTGTGCCCCAAATGCGACAATTTTGCTTGCTTACATACCCGCCAAGATAAAAATGAACTTCATCTGAAAAGATGATTTTTTTTATTGGCAAAATCGGCATATTCTGTAAGTCGATCGCAGGCCCACTTAACGAAGCGTATACACAACCATATTCGTTCAGCGGAAGGATAAAACTAATTATCTGTCAAATCAGACATGAGCTAAGTGTTACCATTCACGAAATAAGCACTAGTTGAAAAAAAAACGTTAGATAGCGTACCCTTTATATACAATTGCCATTACTTCCTAATATTCTTGTTCTTTCTACAGCATTCGATTAATTTGCGTTAATTTCTAATCTAACACCCGAAATCGGTACGGTAACACTGTTCATTACGCAACTGGTAACACTCTTAATTACACAAATTAAATACGGCATTACCAAGGTGGCACATTGAGAGACTTGACACAAACCAAAGGACTAAAAACTCACAATAGAGTTTAAATACTGATGTTTTTGTATTCTCTTTAGGCATTGATTATTTTCGTAACACTACCATCCACTTAAGCCTGTTGGTCCCGAACTAGCTCATTCTCTTTCTTCTCGTAGCTTGCCAGTCACTCGAGATGTACCACTTTCATTTTTGATCGGGGGCTATTGTTTTTCTGTATTCTACACGCCGCATTGTTTAACCTTTTGACTACTTTATAAGGTCCACCCCAGTAAGTTTGTAGCTTGGGAGACAATCTTTTCTTCTGCTGTGTGTTGCAGAGTAGAAACAGTTGTCTATCATGGAAGCCTTTTGTATTTGCTGTACGATTATATCTGGCTTTCATTCCATCGCTGACCATTTTTATACGTGTGCGCACAAATTCGTGAAGTTCATTGAGACTTTCCCGTTTTCCAGCGCATATGGCATCTCTCTCTATGGCAGGCTTAACACTAAACTCTAAGTCACGAGGCAGTTTTTGCTCAGTCCCAAAAATAATTTTGGCAGGTGATATAGATGTTCAATCATGTACAGCTGATCGGTACGCTAATATAAACCTCGGAATGTGCTCGTCACAATCTCTCTGTTCTCAAGTTTTCCTCTAGGGTTCGATTAAATCGTTCGACCATTCGATCAGACTTCGAGTAAGCGGTGTCGTTCGATTCTTTTTAATACCGTGGATCTCACACATTTCTTTGAATACAGCAGACTCGATATTTTTGCGTTGATCGGAATGTAACTCTATTGGAACCCCATATCGGCATAACCAATTGTTCACAAAAAAATTTACAATTGTATTCGCCTCTTGATTGGGTATGGGATACTCTTCAGGACATTTGCTGAAATAAACAATCACGACGAGAACATAACGATTTCCGGCATTACTGAGAGGAAAAGGGCCTCCTGCGTCCATCGATATCCAGCTTCTTCTTACTGGACCTTTAGCTGCAATACACTAGGTACAGTTTGCTATCCAATCCGCCACTGCTTGCTGACATCCAACACAATAAAAACGTTTAGTTTTTAAAGAGTCTTTGTCACTTCAAGCTATCCTCCGCTGGCAACATTATGCAATTCATTTAAGACTTCCTTCATTTTGGAGGAAGCACTACTATTAGGTTGGATGGAGTTTTGGCATCTACACTTTACCAATGGCGATATTGTGCCCAATACACTTTTGTAAGAGGATCTTCTGCTGATATTTCACTGGGAGTGGGCCGTTTGTCATCTTCCTTAGCTGTTATAATCTTTGTCAATATTGGGTCACTTCTTTGCGCTCCTGACCACTCTTCGTTTACATCCATTTGCGTTAGCCAGTTATTAATGACGGATTTTTTCTTCGTAGCCTTCATACAATGTTTACACCCCAAATTACAAGGCCGGAGTGAGAGAGCGTCAGCATTTCCGTGTTTTATGTCTCTTTGATATTCAATGTTGCAGTCATAAGTCTATAGGCGCTGACCTTCAGGGTTCTTTAATTGCAGCAGCCATCTCAGTACGTAATGATCAGTCCTTAGCAGAAAATATTGCCTATATAGATACTTATGGTAATGTTTTATGCATTCCAGCATGCTAGTAGCTCGCGTCGGGTCGCACAATAGTTCCGTTAAAGTTTTAACAGTGTGCGGCTATAAGAGCAGCCTACGACTTTCTCAGTCTCATTGACCACTTGTGAAAGTATACCACCAATACTATATCCGCTGACATCACTGTCAAGGATCAATTTTTTCCCTTGAGACTAAATACGTCAAAACCGGTGCAGCACACAATAGATTTTCTAGTGTCTGGAACACCACTTCTTGTGACTTACCACAATGATACGCCTTGGATTTCTTAGTGAGCTCATGCAGGCTTGCTGGTACGTTCGCAAAGCTAAGCACAAAGCATCTGTAATATATGCATATTCCCAAAAAGCTACATAATTCATGAAGATTCTGTGGACGGGGTCAATCCTTTACTGCAAGTATTTTAACTTCGTTTGTGGAAATTCCATCTGCTGTAACAAGATACCCCAAATATTTTACTGGTTTTTGGAACACTGCACATTTACTTACACTTAATTTTGGACCAGCCATTGATATTCGTAGAAGAACTTCCGCCAGGTTTTTGAGGTGATCATCGAAAGTTCTGCACATTACTCTTATGTCATCGAGGTACACCGGGCAAGTCATCCAATGGAGTTCGAATGCTCCATAAGCCGTTCGAATGTAGCCGGTGCATTGTAGGGCCCAAATGGCATAACTTTAACCTGCCATAAGCTAACTTTCGCACTGAAAGTAGTTTTTTCCTTATCTACAATCTCAACCTCCCAATATCCGCTTTGTAAATCCAATGTAGAGAACTACTTTGTTCTAGCGAGCTTGTCGTCAATTCTTGGTAGCAGGTAGCTGTCCTCTTTATTGACATCATTCATTTTCCTGTAGTCTACGCAGAATCTTTTACTGCCGTCTTTCTCTTTAACTAAGAGTACAGGTGAGCTCCAAGGACTTGATGATTGTTAAATTACACCGCTTTTCTCCATTTCAGTGACCGGCTCCTTAACCTCATTATTCATTGTTTGAGGTATACTTCTGGGTGCCTGTTTTATCGGTCTCGCTTCGCTAGTATTGATTTCCTGTTTGACATAGCTGTTATACCTTGACTTTTATTATTCGTGACGAATACGCAAGAAAGCTTTAGCAGCTATTTTTTGGCTCTATTTCTTCCTGGAGCTGCTAGACCTGCTGCCCATTTCTCTACATTTTTGTTAAATACTGTTGGTCTTTGGCAGACATATTGGCAGGTTCTGGCAATTGTTCGCTGTTTATTACCGCCTCTACTGGAGCACATTGGCCTATATCAGAGTTTTCAGATTGAGCACTCTTTAGATTGAGCACTCTCACCTGAACTATTGCTTGTTTGGTGGATTTTACCAGGGCTATTGCAGATAACAGATCCGTCTTAATTTCTGCTGATTCTACTAACCACAAGCGGTTGTCCTCACAATCTCCCTTCATACGCGACCATATCACTGACTCAGTTTGTTATTTGACAGCAACTAATTTTGTGGCGTGCACTTTTTTCTCATATCCTACGTTAAAAGAACGCCAACTCATTACCTGTTGCCCCACATTCAAATTGATACCATAGACTTACAAAATCGGCACCATTGATAACCTCGTCTATAATAAAAACATGGTTTACACTGATGTTGGCTATCGTCACCTTCACTTGTGGCATACTCCACAGCAGCTGTCCGTAGTCTTATGTTATTAAGTGTGTCACATTTTTCCTTCACTATATCAGGTCTGATGACTGCGTCGCACCAGTGTCTATAGTGAAGGTGTGTGGTCTGCATTAATGTGCCCGCACGCTGTAAGTTTGCTGCTATTTCATTGCCTCACTGATGAGGAGATTGTGGGGCCCACGCTTGTGGGATCTAGCTCTTGACCCTTAGTACTAGCTCGTTTTAGTTTAACCGGGACTCTTGTGTAGGAGGCTGGTAGTGTGCCCGCTTATTATTCATTGATGGTGAGATGAATCTTGATCTCTTGCGTCGCACTTTGCAATTTCTTTGGAAATAATCGCCCTTTCCAGTTAAAACAATTAAGTTTTGCCTTTTCTGCCAGAAGTTACTTAATCATTTCTATCAACTCATTTATAAGGCATTTTTTTCCTCCACGACTTCAATTGTGTGCACTTATTTTTACTTGTTGCCTAGATATTGCGTGAGCGGTCTTCTGGAAAGGCCACGGTTTCTGCAAAAGTTGTCTTCTATGCAGAACATATAAGGGACGAGCATGCCGTTAACAAAAGTTTATGTTTTAAAATTATCTATCAGTGGGTAGTTTTCTCCTGGGTATGTAAGCTCTACTAACTTCTCCACTTCCATCGCAAATGCTAGCAGAGACTCATTTGCTTTTTGCATTCGACACCTTAACTCCATATGATAGAGCACTCGTTTATACTTATCACCAAATTTGCGTTGCAGCGCCACCATTACGTCGTTTTAATTATGTCTACAGCTAACTGGCAAGTTTCCAGAATGTCTACGATCACAAGAATATAAGTGACAAATGTTCCTGTCATCCGCAAAAGAATAGATAGGATTAGAACTGAAAAGAAGAAAGTCGTTAAGAAATATTGGAAAAAGAGTAGGAGAAAGAACAGAGCCTTGAGACCCCTCTGAGAAAACTCGTTAAAAATCGAGAGAAGTGACAACCGGCACTACTCGAAATGACAGCGACGTGCCAAACTCTATTAAACGCTTTTGAGATACCCAGAGCCACAACCTTACTCTCGCCAAAGCCATGAATGGACTTTTTCCACTTCTCCGAGAGCAACGCCAGCAGGTCACCAGTAGAACGGCCCTTTCGGAAACCGTACTGACGATCGCTAAGTAAATCGTTGGACTCCAGATATCTCACAATGTGGGATTAATCATACTCTCCATAACCTTGGAGAGTGCTGAACAAACTGCTATAGAACGGTAGTTCTCAGGGTTACTAGCCTCGCCCTTTTTGGGGATTGGCCTTACATTAGCAACCTTCCAGCAAGATGGACAAATACCGGCGCGATATGACGCACTGAAAAAGTGAGCTAATGGACGCTCAAGCGTCGAAGAGCACTGCTTCAGAACCATTGCTGGTATGCCATCCGGCCTAGAAGATTTGTTAACATTGAGATTTGCAAGGACCCTTTTTACAGCATGGGCTCGAAAGAATATACTAGGCACAGCTCTCCAGCAACTCAGAATTACTTTTAACATTTCGTCCAAAAAGTTTGGCTTTTCAACCGAGTTCGTGAACGTGTGGTCGTTCTTTATAAGAGCAGGAACCGAACTAACGTTGTTCTTCAGCATTTAAAGCATGACCAAAAGTTTTTACTTCCCCGCGGAAAAGTAAGAACTTTAGCTAGAAGGCGCTGCTCGTATAAAGCCTTTTTGCATCTAAGTACTGCAGCACATGAAGATCTCGCCTGTTTGCGAAGCAAATCAGTATGGGCACATTTATTATTGCGCCAATACCTGAACGCTTCCTCTCTGGATCTGACTACCAATTCACACGTCAAATTTGATCAAGATTTGTTTCTAGGTTTAATCGAAAGCTTTTTGGATGGGATGAAAACATCCATCCCTAGTCTTATTATACCATTTCTGCCATGGCATTGACGCTTGAGTCAAGGAAATAAAGTTTCCAATTAAAATATGGAAAAAAAATCGTTGAGCTCAGCCCAACGAGCATCCCCGTAGTTAAAAATAGAGCGATCCGTAGCCATGGGTGGAACCTCACGAAGAGCGGTGGACGAGAATGAGGCAGAAATTGTGCAATTATCCGAATTTCAGAGTGGTGCAAGAACCTCATCTACATACTTTTCAGGGTGTGTAGTGAGGAAAAGGTCGAGGGTATTGTTCTGGTGCCCATCTACACATGTGTAGATTCATTCACTAATTGCACAAGGTGATTGTGCGCGGCAAATAACTCAACGTATTGGCTTTCTGGAGTTGTATGGCCTGAATGGCGTAATCAAGACGAATTATGAACAATGAAATCACCAACAACAACAATTTCACTGTTCGGATAATTCGCAAGGATACTCGATATGGAATGCTATGTACATTCGCAATGAAGTTGTGTACCAATGCCAGCAACCTCGTGGCATGTATGATGCGGAATTTAACTGTCTATGGGTTAAGTTCAGAATCAGGGCACATCTTTTGCACTTCGGGTTTTTGTATAGAAGCCAAAACGCTGAAAGAGAGGTTACCATATCTGGCTTCGATCTCTTCTATACAAGAACCCGGATATGAAAATCCTGTGGATCAGCATTTTCAGAAACCTGGGTCTCACATAAGGCCAAAACAAATGCGCATACACGGAGAAAAAGTTCGCCCGTAGCCTACGCACATTGCAGAAATCAATACGAAAGCGTCCTGCCATTACGTAAATTCAACCAAATAAAAAATAAATATATAAATTAACCACGAGTAAACAAAAACCAAACAAACCCCCTTTGGATGCGTACGTCAAGGAAATGGGTTACTGGTGGTTAATTATTCAGCAGCCAGTGTTATACGTTCGCTACTGAATAATCCAACTGCAACCCCTCCAAGTGGATCGCACCCAAAAGTTTTGGAAAGGAATAATAAGGGGAAGGGAACGCACTATTGCCGATGGTATGGCACATAATTAAATTTTCCCCTACGTATCAAACAGTCCTTCATTTTGCTGATGTTTAATCTCGCCCGTATTTGAATTGATTATTGTCAGGTGTGTGCTTATTTTTATGTGTTAGGGTTTTGTTGTTTGTTCCATTTCAATAATTTGGTTTGTTATTAATATTTTGTTGTTTTCGTTCATATTGATGATGTTGTATTTTCTCGTTTTATTTATTTATTTTAATATTGCTATTGTATGTGGCGTTAGGAGTGTTGGTCATTTTTGTCTATGCTCCACAATTCTCTTTTGAGAAATTGCTTCGTTGAGTTTTGTTGGTTTATAATTTTATGTTTTATCTTTTACAAGTTGACTGCAACTACGAGTAAAAGCAATTCTGATCTAAATGATTAGCCAAAGTTTTTGAAATCACCATTAATTTACAGCATACAATAATGCTTTATGACAGGTAGTTTTAAAAAGAGTTTACAATTTTGTTAAATCAAACTTGGATTATTATTTTATTGCGGTCTTTTATTAAAGATTTTTCCAAAAATTTATTTACTTTTAAATTACGAATATGCAACAGTATTCTATTGCGGTTATTTTTAAATGTAAAATGGCTTTAAATATCGTTAGGTCTTAACCCCTTTTTAAAACGTTTGAGTTCTTTTAAATTGCGTAAAACACAATAAATGCAGCGAATTTAATGTTTTACTTTATAGGTTTTTAATTTTCACACTTTATCTGTTTACAGCAGGGTTGGCAATCCACTGGATAACCCAATTAAATCCATCCGGAATTTATTGGTTATTATATATATAAAAAAAACCCAGCCGGGTTAAATGTAAATGTTTTCGTAGCTTATTTATAACAAATAAGTATAATAAGTATAAGTAAGAAATTAATCAAAATAAAAATTTTAAACTCACTGTTTACATCGTTTCCCCACTATTTTCCGAATCCCATTTCAGAAAAACGTATCATCTTTTGAGGCTATCAAACTTTTAAGCCGATTTGACATTCCTTGAAAAGAAGTGAATTGGTGAAATGGTAAAGGATATTGTATCCGTGAAACAGCCAATAGTCAGAGGAATCAATGTGCGGAGAATACAGTGGGTGCGGTATTAGGGTGATTCTGACAATCGTTTGGCACCTTTGGTGATATGAGGCCAAGCGTTGTCATGCAAAAGAATAAGTTAATCACGTCTTTGTATTCCAGCCGTTTTTCTCATAATGTTCGATTCAAACGAAGTTCTAGTCTGCTTTAGCAGCCTATAGAACAAAACGCCGCCTTGATCTGAGCAAGAGTATAAAATAGCTTTATAAATACTAACACAACGTAATTTTACAACAAATAAAAAATATTGTCGAGTTAGGAAGCAGTTACAAAACCAAAAAAACCCGGTGGGCTGGGTTAAAACAAACCTTTGGTTTTTGCCAATCCTGCTTAATACACAATAACACTTTTATTTACGCCTAAATACGACTTTACTTTATGTCTTTTAAATTAGGATTTTACACAATGACTTTCAATCTATAACTAAATTAACTAATGCTAAGGCGCCGTCTTTTATATACAATTTAAATTACTTCCGAATGTACTTGTTCATACTACAACATTCGATTCATTCATGTCAATCGAATAATCCATCGTTGTTTTATTGCAACGTATAGTTTTATACCTCCATAAAAAACACCCGTTACAACATAGTCGATTAAGTTCACAATAGTAAAGGAACAAAATCAGGAAAAAAGTAAATTTTATAACTGGGGTAATCTCACATTTTGAGACATTAATCAAACCTATAATCAAATTAATTTTCTGCTTTCATACTTTTGATGTTCACTTTTCTGACAAAAAATGTAGCAAAGATATAAAACCATAAAAAAGTAAATTTCATATCTAAGGTAGTAAAACTTTTTGAGACATTAAAAGAAACATATCTATAATCAAATTAATTTTTTATTTATTTACTCATGGCGTTTTATTTTCTGACAAATGTTGCACATCTTATATTCCTTGTCACTAAACGTCTTTTAAAATTAAAAATGATCAAAGATTTGTAAAAGGAAAATTTTCAGAGATAAACAAAAAACCCTGACCAGACTTTACAACATTTGTATTATTTTTTCTTTATTGCCATTTTTAATTGAAATGTCAGAAAAGGCTAAAAAAAGCTAAATTAATTTATGAAAAAAGCTAAATGAAAAATTTCGAAGCTAAATCGAACATAAAAAGCTAAAGCTTTAAAAAAGTTAATATGGTCACACTGTTTGTAAACAGCACGTATAATTGTTCTTGCAGTTTCTGCTTATCTATTTTAGCGATGTAATAAGCGCAGGAGTGATTTTGTAACAATATGATAGTGAAACACACAGCTTCAACCAAATCGGCTATTTAAAAATGGACTTAAGGGTGTCCAATATTGAGGTATCATTTTAATTTTGCTGCAATTTTTTTCTGTTTGCAATTTTTACTCAAAGTTTGTATTTTCAGATTCTAAATACATTCCGGTTAGTTAATGTGGAACGTTACACGAATGACAATGTGTTTTTATTATTAAAACATTTTTTGAAATTAGCAAAAGTTTTTAAGATGGAATTGCGAACTTAATCGCCCGTGTTGTGTTTATTACAGGGTCGGCAACCCACTGGGTAACCCAATTAAACCCGGGTTTTATTGGGTATTATGTTTAAAAAAACCCGTGTGGGTTTTTTTACTTAAAGATTTCCTAGTTTATTTGCAACAAAAATAAGTGTAATTTATGTATTGGTACTCAAAAAGATAATGAAATAACAAATTGATCAAATCACTGCATGTTTTCCCCACTTCTGAGCCATTTTCTAGTTTCAGAAAAACTTCTCGTGATTTAAGGCGCTCTAACTTTGAAGCCGATTTTTCATTTCTGTGATTCTAGAATTTAGAAATTTTGCGACATGTGGTCAGGCGATGGCATGCAAAAGAATAAGTTTATCATGTCTGTCTTTATATTGCGGCACAATACATGATTCAAACGAAGTAATTGAATTCTGCTTCGTTCACCGAGCTTTAGCAATTCATAGTACACAATGCTGCCTTAATTACACCAAGAGTACAATTGCACTATAGATAATAAATCAACTTGATTGTATAAACAACATATATTGTCAACTTGAACGAGATAAAAAAACCCAATAAAACCCATAAAAACACCCAATAAAATCCGGTGGGCTGGGTTTGCCAATTTAATAAACTTTTAACATTAAGTGTCAAATCTAGTGACTCATTTGGCCCGTTTTCCCCAAGATTAAATTTTGAGAAACAGCATGGGCTATTACGATCTTCTTCTGTCATGAAAATTTCTGCAAATTTGGTTCAGTCATTACGTTAAGTGATTGCCAAACAAACAAACAAATTTAAAATATATGTATGTACTCGTAATATATGGCCTTGAAAGATGTATGAAACTAAAAATTATGCACATTTATATATTTTTATTGAATTCTTATTGAAATTTGTTCAATTAATAGTTAGATCTTCATGCTGATCAAATAGATTTAAAAGTGATATCTAATTTATAACCTAAACAATTGTTTTTACGTTAGATTTAGAGAAAACAATTTATATAGTGCTATATTAACCTTACCTAATATCCAACTAAAAAATATCTGTTAAAAAACAATTTAAAATCTTAGCTTATTTTTTTAGCCTAAGAAAAATTTTTTTAGCTTTGTTTTGAACGCGATTTAGCTTTATGTCATTTTAAAATCTGGTCACACTGTTTACAAATAACCAAATCGACAACAAGAACTAACAGCAAAGTAACAAGTAACAGACAATAACAAGCAACAACAAATACTAATAGCTTAAAGAAGTAGATGTTTAGATTCGCATGGCAAGGTTACGAGCAGTGGTGTACAAAAACTGTGTTAATAAAAGAATTTCATTAAAAATCAAACACAAGATTTATTTTATTTTAACTACAATCTACGAACTCATAAAAACACGTTTTTAAAAAGGTAAAAACGAAACAATATTTATAATGAATTGACGGAAACTTGTCTGTATTTTTTAATGACTTTTATTTTTATTTTATACTTTTTAGGACAATCAATTTATTTTTCAATTTGAAAACTTAAAAAAATTCTCAATCTACTTTCAGCTTGGTCTGCCAGAGAGAACGTTTTCGCATGTAGACTTTGCACTTTTCGTGTATTTTATTGCACCTAGGTTTTGAAATACCCATTTTTTTAGAACGTATTAAAGCGTTTCCATTTTTTAAGAATTCGAACTGCGGAATAACGATTTGTTTGGGTTTTTTATTTTTTAAGACTCAAAAATCATTCAGCTTTTAATTAAGAATATCCAATTACATTTTATTGAAGTTATTTTTAAATTAATTTTCCAATAAATCGCCTTCAATTATTATCTTTATAAATTTTGAATAGCATCATATCAAATTATTCTGCATTATTAATTGCTCTTTTAAAAAGTAATAAAATAGTGTCAGTGAAAAAAACTACTTGCTCAAGTAGCTGTTTGTCTAGTTCATATCTGCTTGTAGAAAACAGGCTATAAAACTTCTTTATTATTAATACAAATATGACTAAACGCAACGCATGTAAGTATTCATTTTTAATTTATGTTTAACTAGTATTATAAGGTAAAATAAATTAATAAATACATATTTATTTTATACTGTTATATCTGTTAAATAAAAAACGAATAGTTTTAAAATTGTTTTTATTTAACATTTTCTATTGTATTGGCATTAGGTTAACAGTATTATAAATGTTCGAGTTGTGTACGATTTGAAAAAATTACCACATAGGTTTAAAGAGTATTTTTTAATCTAAAAATAATATAATTATATATGTACATATTTACATATTATTATTTGCTTCGTTGAGTTTTGTTGGTTTATAATTTTATGTTTTATCTTTTACAAGTTGACTGCAACTACGAGTAAAAGCAATTCTGATCTAAATGATTAGCCAAAGTTTTTGAAATCACCATTAATTTACAGCATACAATAATGCTTTATGACAGGTAGTTTTAAAAAGAGTTTACAATTTTGTTAAATCAAACTTGGATTATTATTTTATTGCGGTCTTTTATTAAAGATTTTTCCAAAAATTTATTTACTTTTAAATTACGAATATGCAACAGTATTCTATTGCGGTTATTTTTAAATGTAAAATGGCTTTAAATATCGTTAGGTCTTAACCCCTTTTTAAAACGTTTGAGTTCTTTTAAATTGCGTAAAACACAATAAATGCAGCGAATTTAATGTTTTACTTTATAGGTTTTTAATTTTCACACTTTATCTGTTTACAGCAGGGTTGGCAATCCACTGGATAACCCAATTAAATCCATCCGGAATTTATTGGTTATTATATATATAAAAAAAACCCAGCCGGGTTAAATGTAAATGTTTTCGTAGCTTATTTATAACAAATAAGTATAATAAGTATAAGTAAGAAATTAATCAAAATAAAAATTTTAAACTCACTGTTTACATCGTTTCCCCACTATTTTCCGAATCCCATTTCAGAAAAACGTATCATCTTTTGAGGCTATCAAACTTTTAAGCCGATTTGACATTCCTTGAAAAGAAGTGAATTGGTGAAATGGTAAAGGATATTGTATCCGTGAAACAGCCAATAGTCAGAGGAATCAATGTGCGGAGAATACAGTGGGTGCGGTATTAGGGTGATTCTGACAATCGTTTGGCACCTTTGGTGATATGAGGCCAAGCGTTGTCATGCAAAAGAATAAGTTAATCACGTCTTTGTATTCCAGCCGTTTTTCTCATAATGTTCGATTCAAACGAAGTTCTAGTCTGCTTTAGCAGCCTATAGAACAAAACGCCGCCTTGATCTGAGCAAGAGTATAAAATAGCTTTATAAATACTAACACAACGTAATTTTACAACAAATAAAAAATATTGTCGAGTTAGGAAGCAGTTACAAAACCAAAAAAACCCGGTGGGCTGGGTTAAAACAAACCTTTGGTTTTTGCCAATCCTGCTTAATACACAATAACACTTTTATTTACGCCTAAATACGACTTTACTTTATGTCTTTTAAATTAGGATTTTACACAATGACTTTCAATCTATAACTAAATTAACTAATGCTAAGGCGCCGTCTTTTATATACAATTTAAATTACTTCCGAATGTACTTGTTCATACTACAACATTCGATTCATTCATGTCAATCGAATAATCCATCGTTGTTTTATTGCAACGTATAGTTTTATACCTCCATAAAAAACACCCGTTACAACATAGTCGATTAAGTTCACAATAGTAAAGGAACAAAATCAGGAAAAAAGTAAATTTTATAACTGGGGTAATCTCACATTTTGAGACATTAATCAAACCTATAATCAAATTAATTTTCTGCTTTCATACTTTTGATGTTCACTTTTCTGACAAAAAATGTAGCAAAGATATAAAACCATAAAAAAGTAAATTTCATATCTAAGGTAGTAAAACTTTTTGAGACATTAAAAGAAACATATCTATAATCAAATTAATTTTTTATTTATTTACTCATGGCGTTTTATTTTCTGACAAATGTTGCACATCTTATATTCCTTGTCACTAAACGTCTTTTAAAATTAAAAATGATCAAAGATTTGTAAAAGGAAAATTTTCAGAGATAAACAAAAAACCCTGACCAGACTTTACAACATTTGTATTATTTTTTCTTTATTGCCATTTTTAATTGAAATGTCAGAAAAGGCTAAAAAAAGCTAAATTAATTTATGAAAAAAGCTAAATGAAAAATTTCGAAGCTAAATCGAACATAAAAAGCTAAAGCTTTAAAAAAGTTAATATGGTCACACTGTTTGTAAACAGCACGTATAATTGTTCTTGCAGTTTCTGCTTATCTATTTTAGCGATGTAATAAGCGCAGGAGTGATTTTGTAACCATATGATAGTGAAACACACAGCTTCAACCAAATCGGCTATTTAAAAATGGACGTAAGGGTGTCCAATATTGAGGTATCATTTTAATTTTGCTGCAATTTTTTTCTGTTTGCAATTTTTACTCAAAGTTTGTATTTTCAGATTCTAAATACATTCCGGTTAGTTAATGTGGAACGTTACACGAATGACAATGTGTTTTTATTATTAAAACATTTTTTGAAATTAGCAAAAGTTTTTAAGATGGAATTGCGAACTTAATCGCCCGTGTTGTGTTTATTACAGGGTCGGCAACCCACTGGGTAACCCAATTAAACCCGGGTTTTATTGGGTATTATGTTTAAAAAAACCCGTGTGGGTTTTTTTACTTAAAGATTTCCTAGTTTATTTGCAACAAAAATAAGTGTAATTTATGTATTGGTACTCAAAAAGATAATGAAATAACAAATTGATCAAATCACTGCATGTTTTCCCCACTTCTGAGCCATTTTCTAGTTTCAGAAAAACTTCTCGTGATTTAAGGCGCTCTAACTTTGAAGCCGATTTTTCATTTCTGTGATTCTAGAATTTAGAAATTTTGCGACATGTGGTCAGGCGATGGCATGCAAAAGAATAAGTTTATCATGTCTGTCTTTATATTGCGGCACAATACATGATTCAAACGAAGTAATTGAATTCTGCTTCGTTCACCGAGCTTTAGCAATTCATAGTACACAATGCTGCCTTAATTACACCAAGAGTACAATTGCACTATAGATAATAAATCAACTTGATTGTATAAACAACATATATTGTCAACTTGAACGAGATAAAAAAACCCAATAAAACCCATAAAAACACCCAATAAAATCCGGTGGGCTGGGTTTGCCAATTTAATAAACTTTTAACATTAAGTGTCAAATCTAGTGACTCATTTGGCCCGTTTTCCCCAAGATTAAATTTTGAGAAACAGCATGGGCTATTACGATCTTCTTCTGTCATGAAAATTTCTGCAAATTTGGTTCAGTCATTACGTTAAGTGATTGCCAAACAAACAAACAAATTTAAAATATATGTATGTACTCGTAATATATGGCCTTGAAAGATGTATGAAACTAAAAATTATGCACATTTATATATTTTTATTGAATTCTTATTGAAATTTGTTCAATTAATAGTTAGATCTTCATGCTGATCAAATAGATTTAAAAGTGATATCTAATTTATAACCTAAACAATTGTTTTTACGTTAGATTTAGAGAAAACAATTTATATAGTGCTATATTAACCTTACCTAATATCCAACTAAAAAATATCTGTTAAAAAACAATTTAAAATCTTAGCTTATTTTTTTAGCCTAAGAAAAATTTTTTTAGCTTTGTTTTGAACGCGATTTAGCTTTATGTCATTTTAAAATCTGGTCACACTGTTTACAAATAACCAAATCGACAACAAGAACTAACAGCAAAGTAACAAGTAACAGACAATAACAAGCAACAACAAATACTAATAGCTTAAAGAAGTAGATGTTTAGATTCGCATGGCAAGGTTACGAGCAGTGGTGTACAAAAACTGTGTTAATAAAAGAATTTCATTAAAAATCAAACACAAGATTTATTTTATTTTAACTACAATCTACGAACTCATAAAAACACGTTTTTAAAAAGGTAAAAACGAAACAATATTTATAATGAATTGACGGAAACTTGTCTGTATTTTTTAATGACTTTTATTTTTATTTTATACTTTTTAGGACAATCAATTTATTTTTCAATTTGAAAACTTAAAAAAATTCTCAATCTACTTTCAGCTTGGTCTGCCAGAGAGAACGTTTTCGCATGTAGACTTTGCACTTTTCGTGTATTTTATTGCACCTAGTTTTTGAAATACCCATTTTTTTAGAACGTATTAAAGCGTTTCCATTTTTTAAGAATTCGAACTGCGGAATAACGATTTGTTTGGGTTTTTTATTTTTTAAGACTCAAAAATCATTCAGCTTTTAATTAAGAATATCCAATTACATTTTATTGAAGTTATTTTTAAATTAATTTTCCAATAAATCGCCTTCAATTATTATCTTTATAAATTTTGAATAGCATCATATCAAATTATTCTGCATTATTAATTGCTCTTTTAAAAGTAATAAAATAGTGTCAGTGAAAAAAACTACTTGCTCAAGTAGCTGTTTGCCTAGTTCATATCTGCTTGTAGAAAACAGGCTATAAAACTTCTTTATTATTAATACAAATATGACTAAACGCAACGCATGTAAGTATTCATTTTTAATTTATGTTTAACTAGTATTATAAGGTAAAATAAATTAATAAATACATATTTATTTTATACTGTTATATCTGTTCAATAAAAAACGAATAGTTTTAAAATTGTTTTTATTTAACATTTTCTATTGTATTGGCATTAGGTTAAAAATATTATAAATGTTCGAGTTGTGTACGATTTGAAAAAATTACCACATAGGTTTAAAGAGTATTTTTTTATCTAAAAATAATATAATTATATATGTACATATTTACAAATATAAAATACAACTAATTATATATCAAATTATTGCCAAAAAAAGTTTATATGGAGTATAAAATTATTTATCAAGAAAATGCATTTTTAAAAAAAATCAACACACAAAACTTTTTCTTTCTCTCTGGCTCGCGATAGACCAAAATAACCAAATTTTTCAAATTATAGTTGTTGGAAATATCTTTTACCTGATATCCTTCTTTTTCTGTTTATCAAAATTTGAAGACAGTACTCAGTTAAACGGTGAAACTAAGTGGCCTATACATCTGAAACTAGCAGTTGCTCGTACAAAGTTTTTTAAATTTGATCTAAGAATTGCATAAAGTCAAGTAAAAAACTCTAGATACAACTTTTGATTTAGTGGTTTTAGAGAGTTTGTGAAGAAAATTACAAAAATGTTTATATTAATATTTCAGGCATTTAAAGAAAGTCTATTAATGAAACAAAAAATTAATTCATTTACATAATAAAAACAATAGTAACAAATATATTAAAAATTCGTAGGAAAAAAGTATACCTGCAGCTTCCAAAAAATATTTATTATTTAAAAATTTTATACAAAAAAATAATTTCATTAATGTCACCAAACTCTCTGTAATAGAGGGTGTTATTTCGGCACATGCACGAATAAGGGCAGTCTTTAATATATCACTGTTACTTATGCTATATCTATATCTGGTGACTGAGGTGGCGAATTTAGCTGCTACGAATCATAGTAAAGAAGCCAGTCTCAAAAAAGTGCGTAGTATTCTTAGAGCATTACTAGAAAATCAATTGGTAATGCAGGCCCAAGCTATGAACAGATACCTCAGAATTTGTTCCAATATGATTTTATAATCGACTATATTTGACTGTAGGTATAATATTCTTTGGATCAAGTACACTGTTTGGTTTTCTCCAAACTAACACGACTAAAAAAATCCATAACCTTGTCAACATGTGCAAACTCTAGACGAAGTTTGCGGTTCTTTTCTAAAAGTAGTGGCTTTCTGCGCGCTATTCTGCTATGAAGTTCATTGTCATGTAAAACTTTTATTATTTTTCGTCAAGCAACAACTTAATTGGAAAATTTTTCGATATGTCACGACAATTTTGTGGCGTTTATTGTCGAATTCTGATTGACTAATTTTACAATACTGGTAAAATCCCGTCTCGAAAGCTTCTTAGATCTGCCAGATTGTGGTTTATTTTCGGTACTATTGTTGTTGTTATAATTTCTAATGATCGTCTGTACAGTAGCACGACTGAATTTTGTTGTCTAAGCAATTTTGTCATATGGTTTATTTTCCTTTTGGAAATTTAATTCCTTATTTCGAACTGAAATATGAATCTATTTTCTATTTACCATTTTCGAGGATAAAAATTTAAATAATATCTATATTTTATTATCACCTTGTCACTTCAACAATTGTAATTCTTTTAAATTTCAATAAATCAAAAGCGTTAACTACTACTCGTATTTCGCTTCCTTTGTTTTTAAATTTCTATTTGATATTTGTAGTTACACGTTGTATGTAGACTTTTTTCCTGCTAATTATTATATTTTTCCCTAATAACTTGTAAGTTACATTATTCTTCAGATAATATTAATTTGAAATACCTTAAACATTGGTATAACATCCTTTTCAAATTTCTACTTCTCTAAAACTTCAAAATCGTAGCGTGTATGAAGACTATTTTCCTTGACTGTACATACATAATTGTTTATCTATCATTAGCGTCAACACGTTTGCTTGTCACCTATGAAAGTTTATTAAAGCTAATTATTTGAATTCTTCCTTTTCCACATTAAAATATATGCAGGAAGATATTTGTATTAAAAATAGTAATATTTTTTAAAATTCAAAAATATATTTTAAATCTGTTCAAATTATAAGTTTCTTTGTTCAATTGTTTAAATTGCTCTTTTTAATTGCGTGGACAAAAGTCAAAAATTAGAGTAAAAGTACCCTATATAATTTAACATACAAACAGTCTATCACTGCTTTACAAACGTCACGTAACGCCGTTGAGAAATTCTATTTTCTACAGAATGTTACTTACAGAAACGTGACATTAAAATTCAGTAAGCATTTACATTGATTCCCATATACAAAACAGATGACGCGTTACGTTACGACAACGTTCGGACAATTCTACCTTTAGAAAAGCCTTACGACTGTCAAAATTCGATGCCTAAGTTTTGCTTATTCATTACTGTAGTATTGCTCCATCTAGATGTGATATTATACTTCGATATAGTTGCATTTTTATTTTATATGGCAATAACATTTAAGAAATATTGTAGTAGTGTAAGTAAGGAAATGAATTTTGAAAATAAAATTAATTCTTGTTAAGCAAGCAAACCGCAAACATTATAGTGCCGACGAAGATTGTTACAACTACAAATAAAAATATATATGCATATAAATTCAAAGAGTATATAGTTAGTTAGTTTTTTATGTTATTTGAAGCTGACGCAATACAATTTGAGCGAATTTTGAAAAAATCCGTAATAAACATTTTAAAAACCGAGTCGCTTGTGTAATTATTATAAATATATGATGTCCAAAGAGGACAGACACACCACATTAATGCACAATGACAGTATTTTAGCAACTGCCAGTGCCGGTAGTATAAGGGAGTTTCGTCCCAGCACAGATAAGTGGCGCAACTGGCAAGAAATCCTTGATTCACATCTTTTAGGGGCATCTATAGAAGATGACCGAATAAAGATGATGATACCAATTTTTTAATTTTTAGTGTAACGGATATATATTATTCTGCACCATTCATCTTAAGAGTTCTTGTGAATAAGAAGGTAATGACGTTTATTTTAGATACAGGTGCTGCTTGAAATACCCATTTTTTTAGAACGTATTAAAGCGTTTCCATTTTTTAAGAATTCGAACTGCGGAATAACGATTTGTTTGGGTTTTTTATTTTTTAAGACTCAAAAATCATTCAGCTTTTAATTAAGAATATCCAATTACATTTTATTGAAGTTATTTTTAAATTAATTTTCCAATAAATCGCCTTCAATTATTATCTTTATAAATTTTGAATAGCATCATATCAAATTATTCTGCATTATTAATTGCTCTTTTAAAAGTAATAAAATAGTGTCAGTGAAAAAACCTACTTGCTCAAGTAGCTGTTTGCCTAGTTCATATCTGCTTGTAGAAAACAGGCTATAAAACTTCTTTATTATTAATACAAATATGACTAAACGCAACGCATGTAAGTATTCATTTTTAATTTATGTTTAACTAGTATTATAAGGTAAAATAAATTAATAAATACATATTTATTTTATACTGTTATATCTGTTAAATAAAAAACGAATAGTTTTAAAATTGTTTTTATTTAACATTTTCTATTGTATTGGCATTAGGTTAACAATATTATAAATGTTCGAGTTGTGTACGATTTGAAAAAATTACCACATAGGTTTAAAGAGTATTTTTTTATCTAAAAATAATATAATTATATATGTACATATTTACAAATATAAAATACAACTAATTATATATCAAATTATTGCCAAAAAAAGTTTATATGGAGTATAAAATTATTTATCAAGAAAATGCATTTTTAAAAAAAATCAACACACAAAACTTTTTCTTTCTCTCTGGCTCGCGATAGACCAAAATAACCAAATTTTTCAAATTATAGTTGTTGGAAATATCTTTTACCTGATATCCTTCTTTTTCTGTTTATCAAAATTTGAAGACAGTACTCAGTTAAACGGTGAAACTAAGTGGCCTATACATCTGAAACTAGCAGTTGCTCGTACAAAGTTTTTTAAATTTGATCTAAGAATTGCATAAAGTCAAGTAAAAAACTCTAGATACAACTTTTGATTTAGTGGTTTTAGAGAGTTTGTGAAGAAAATTACAAAAATGTTTATATTAATATTTCAGGCATTTAAAGAAAGTCTATTAATGAAACAAAAAATTAATTCATTTACATAATAAAAACAATAGTAACAAATATATTAAAAATTCGTAGGAAAAAAGTATACCTGCAGCTTCCAAAAAATATTTATTATTTAAAAATTTTATACAAAAAAATAATTTCATTAATGTCACCAAACTCTCTGTAATAGAGGGTGTTATTTCGGCACATGCACGAATAAGGGCAGTCTTTAATATATCACTGTTACTTATGCTATATCTATATCTGGTGACTGAGGTGGCGAATTTAGCTGCTACGAATCATAGTAAAGAAGCCAGTCTCAAAAAAGTGCGTAGTATTCTTAGAGCATTACTAGAAAATCAATTGGTAATGCAGGCCCAAGCTATGAACAGATACCTCAGAATTTGTTCCAATATGATTTTATAATCGACTATATTTGACTGTAGGTATAATATTCTTTGGATCAAGTACACTGTTTGGTTTTCTCCAAACTAACACGACTAAAAAAATCCATAACCTTGTCAACATGTGCAAACTCTAGACGAAGTTTGCGGTTCTTTTCTAAAAGTAGTGGCTTTCTGCGCGCTATTCTGCTATGAAGTTCATTGTCATGTAAAACTTTTATTATTTTTCGTCAAGCAACAACTTAATTGGAAAATTTTTCGATATGTCACGACAATTTTGTGGCGTTTATTGTCGAATTCTGATTGACTAATTTTACAATACTGGTAAAATCCCGTCTCGAAAGCTTCTTAGATCTGCCAGATTGTGGTTTATTTTCGGTACTATTGTTGTTGTTATAATTTCTAATGATCGTCTGTACAGTAGCACGACTGAATTTTGTTGTCTAAGCAATTTTGTCATATGGTTTATTTTCCTTTTGGAAATTTAATTCCTTATTTCGAACTGAAATATGAATCTATTTTCTATTTACCATTTTCGAGGATAAAAATTTAAATAATATCTATATTTTATTATCACCTTGTCCACTTCAACAATTGTAATTCTTTTAAATTTCAATAAATCAAAAGCGTTAACTACTACTCGTATTTCGTTTCCTTTGTTTTTAAATTTCTATTTGATATTTGTAGTTACACGTTGTATGTAGACTTTTTTCCTGCTAATTATTATATTTTTCCCTAATAACTTGTAAGTTACATTATTCTTCAGATAATATTAATTTGAAATACCTTAAACATTGGTATAACATCCTTTTCAAATTTCTACTTCTCTAAAACTTCAAAATCGTAGCGTGTATGAAGACTATTTTCCTTGACTGTACATACATAATTGTTTATCTATCATTAGCGTCAACACGTTTGCTTGTCACCTATGAAAGTTTATTAAAGCTAATTATTTGAATTCTTCCTTTTCCACATTAAAATATATGCAGGAAGATATTTGTATTAAAAATAGTAATATTTTTTAAAATTCAAAAATATATTTTAAATCTGTTCAAATTATAAGTTTCTTTGTTCAATTGTTTAAATTGCTCTTTTTAATTGCGTGGACAAAAGTCAAAAATTAGAGTAAAAGTACCCTATATAATTTAACATACAAACAGTCTATCACTGCTTTACAAACGTCACGTAACGCCGTTGAGAAATTCTATTTTCTACAGAATGTTACTTACAGAAACGTGACATTAAAATTCAGTAAGCATTTACATTGATTCCCATATACAAAACAGATGACGCGTTACGTTACGACAACGTTCGGACAATTCTACCTTTAGAAAAGCCTTACGACTGTCAAAATTCGATGCCTAAGTTTTGCTTATTCATTACTGTAGTATTGCTCCATCTAGATGTGATATTATACTTCGATATAGTTGCATTTTTATTTTATATGGCAATAACATTTAAGAAATATTGTAGTAGTGTAAGTAAGGAAATGAATTTTGAAAATAAAATTAATTCTTGTTAAGCAAGCAAACCGCAAACATTATAGTGCCGACGAAGATTGTTACAACTACAAATAAAAATATATATGCATATAAATTCAAAGAGTATATAGTTAGTTAGTTTTTTATGTTATTTGAAGCTGACGCAATACAATTTGAGCGAATTTTGAAAAAATCCGTAATAAACATTTTAAAAACCGAGTCGCTTGTGTAATTATTATAAATATATGATGTCCAAAGAGGACAGACACACCACATTAATGCACAATGACAGTATTTTAGCAACTGCCAGTGCCGGTAGTATAAGGGAGTTTCGTCCCAGCACAGATAAGTGGCGCAACTGGCAAGAAATCCTTGATTCACATCTTTTAGGGGCATCTATAGAAGATGACCGAATAAAGATGATGATACCAATTTTTTAATTTTTAGTGTAACGGATATATATTATTCTGCACCATTCATCTTAAGAGTTCTTGTGAATAAGAAGGTAATGACGTTTATTTTAGATACAGGTGCTGCTTGTTCGCTGTTGCCGAAGGAAGTTTTTGATAAAAATTTCAATCATTCGCAGTTGAAACCATGTTTGGAAAATTTGTGCATATGGAGGAGAAAGTTTTAAAGTGTGGTGAATACAATGGTGGAATTTCGTGGATAGGTAAAATAATTACGTTTGGTAGTAACTGGAACAAATAGTCCCCCGCTGTTGGGTCGTGATTTTATGGTTTTGTTCGGGTTAGGTATCTCTAATATCAATTCAATAAATAATGTTAACGAATATGTAGAAAGCTTGCACAGACGTTTTTCGAACGTATTCAGTGAGGGTTTAGGTCGATACACGGAAATGCTAAACCGATTTTTTGTAAACCCAAACCGGTGCCGCTAACTTTGCGTGCTAAAATGGAAAGTCAGTTAATTGAATTGGTAAATCAGGGAATTTTAAGTTTAAGATGACACGTTTGCCATTTGGCATTAAACCTGCCGCAGCTATATTTACTTTACGTGGAATTACGAATGTTATTAACTACTTGGACGATATTATTATTACTGGTAGTAGAGGTAGTTCTTTCTAAATTTAATGATGTTGGGTTATGTCTTAACAAGGATAAGTGTGAATTTTTCAAGGACAAGGTTTCTTATTTAGGGTTTAATTTAGACAGAAATGGTTGGTTTGAATCGGGAAAGGGTTTCTGCGGTTTTAGCAGCACCTGTTCCTGTGAATGTTCAAGGTTAGGGCATTCGTTGGTATGCTTAAATATTATTCGAAATTTATCCCAAATTGTACGCATAAGATGATTCCTTTCTATGAGCTTCACCGGAAAGACGTAAAATTCAAGTGGTCAGAAGGCTGTGATAGGGCATTTAGTTATCTAAAGAGCGAGATATCGTTTGATAAAGTTTTGGTTCATTTTAATCCAAAGTTGCCCATAGTGTTGTCAACTGATGCGTCATGCTGTCGCTGGCATTTTGTCTCACGTGTGGTCGATGGGTCAAGAAAGCCAATACCGTTTGTATCCAGGGCACTAACACCTTCGGAGAAGAATTATAGCACCATTCAGAAGGAAGCTTTGACGATAGTGTTTAGTGTCACCAAACTAAGGCAGTATCTAATAGGGATTCACTTTATTTTAAAGTGAGATCAATTGTGCAATTTTTGGCTGCCAGTGATGGCAGCTGCTCGCATGCAAAGATGAGCATTTATTTTATCGGGATTTAGTTTTACAATGAAATGCATTAAGAGGGTAGAAAACTCCGATGACCATTTGTCTGGGTTACCACAGGTAAAGATTTTGGGGGATGTCGGAGACTTTAACTTTTTAAATTATATTTTTAGGGAAAGTAAACTGAACTTGAACTTTAAGGACGTTGCGACGGAGACTAGACGTGACCTGGTATTGGCTAAATTGAAAGAATGTAATTAAAGAATGTATCCAAACCCCCAGTGGAGTACGATTGTGTTCTATGAGGATTTCGGGTGGTAATTCCTGCAAAATTACGTAGAAAGATTTTGGAGGAATAACATTATTCTGATTTTGGGGTTGTGAAAACTAAGGCTTTAGTCCGATCTTATGTTTGGTGGACCAAAATGGATGGCGACATTGAAATATTGGTTTCAAATTGCGTTTCATGTAAAATCAACCAAGCAGGTCCAGAGAAGAGTTCACTGATCCCATGGGTTCCTATAAATTCACCATGGTCTAGAATTCACTTAGACGTCGCATGACCCATTAGGGAGTCTTACTTTCTTATATTGATAGACTCATTCTCAAAATGATTGAGGTTTTTAAGACCAAAAATATGACCACTGGTTTTACTATTGATAAATTGATGGATGTTTTTGGAATTTTTGGCCTCGTTGACATTGTCGTGAGTGACAATGGTCGACAGTTTCCTGCCGAGGAATTCGGATAATTTTTGAGGGCAAATAATATAAAGCATATAGTGACCGCTACTGGCCGCAACCAACGGACTGGCTAAAAATTTTGTAAAGACCTTTAAGAAATCAATTCTGTTTACCTCCGTGAGGGGGAGGATCTCGATGATATGATCAACACTTTCCTTTTTTGACTATGGATCTACTAAGCATTGTACTAGCGGTGAATCGCCTGCAAAATTATTATTGGGCAGGGAGATAAAAACACATTAATTCTACTAAGTTATATGTTAAAACTAGGTGGAAACTAGTCGTTGCTGATCTAAAATGCTTTTTAATTTGATCTGAGAATTACATGCATACATTATTGCTTATCTATAATTAGAGTTAGAATGTCTGCTTGTCACCTAGGAATGTTTATTAAAGCTAATTTTTCAGTTTCTTACTTTTCCACATTACAATATACGTAGGAGGCTATTTTGTATTAAAAATAGTAAAAAAGTTTAAGATCGGGTATATATTTTCTAAAATATATTGTAACGAAAAAAAAAATGCAAAATTTTGGGTTGTTTGGTAGATATGTGTCACCCTGTCCATTTGGCAGCATTGCTAAATCGACCATCGTTACGTTACATTTGAATTAACGGATATAGCATTATCTGATACCCTAGCCAAGCCTAACGGGGTATCATTGCAGTCACTTGATCTCGACGACTGGTAGCCTGCTCGCACACTACCCAAAGCCGCCGGTACTGGGGTTATTAATCCCTGCACCGTAACATTATTCCTTAACGAACATTTCATCTTCCATTTTTTTCCGGGTTTCTTCCTGTAGCATTTTATACCTACTGCCAGGTGACTCAAAGTCAGCCGTTCCTAACATGGAAACAGACGCTGGCTAAGAAGACGCTCCACCCGGGAAAGTTCGCGCTTGGACTTACCTGTTGGTCCGCGGGAGGTATTTCAATCCCCTCCTACCACCCATATCTGGGAGGCATTCCCCTATCCGCCACCTGGGGACGCGCCCTATTGGGGTTACAGGCTCCCCGTAGGGATTATTATTATTATTATTATTATTATTATTATTATTATTATTATTATTATTATTATTATTATTATTATTATTATTATTATTATTATTATTATTATTATTATTATTATTATTATTATTATTATTATTATTATTATTATTATTATTATTATTATTATTATTATTATTATTATTATTATTATTATTATTATTATTATTATTATTATTATTATTATTATTATTATTATTATTATTATTATTATTATTATTATTATTATTATTATTATTATTATTATTATTATTATTATTATTATTATTATTATTATTATTATTATTATTATTATTATTATTATTATTATTATTATTATTATTATTATTATTATTATTATTATTATTATTATTATTATTATTATTATTATTATTATTATTATTATTATTATTATTATTATTATTATTATTATTATTATTATTATTATTATTATTATTATTATTATTATTATTATTATTATTATTATTATTATTATTATTATTATTATTATTATTATTATTATTATTATTATTATTATTATTATTATTATTATTATTATTATTATTATTATTATTATTATTATTATTATTATTATTATTATTATTATTATTATTATTATTATTATTATTATTATTATTATTATTATTATTATTATTATTATTATTATTATTATTATTATTATTATTATTATTATTATTATTATTATTATTATTATTATTATTATTATTATTATTATTATTATTATTATTATTATTATTATTATTATTATTATTATTATTATTATTATTATTATTATTATTATTATTATTATTATTATTATTATTATTATTATTATTATTATTATTATTATTATTATTATTATTATTATTATTATTATTATTATTATTATTATTATTATTATTATTATTATTATTATTATTATTATTATTATTATTATTATTATTATTATTATTATTATTATTATTATTATTATTATTATTATTATTATTATTATTATTATTATTATTATTATTATTATTATTATTATTATTATTATTATTATTATTATTATTATTATTATTATTATTATTATTATTATTATTATTATTATTATTATTATTATTATTATTATTATTATTATTATTATTATTATTATTATTATTATTATTATTATTATTATTATTATTATTATTATTATTATTATTATTATTATTATTATTATTATTATTATTATTATTATTATTATTATTATTATTATTATTATTATTATTATTATTATTATTATTATTATTATTATTATTATTATTATTATTATTATTATTATTATTATTATTATTATTATTATTATTATTATTATTATTATTATTATTATTATTATTATTATTATTATTATTATTATTATTATTATTATTATTATTATTATTATTATTATTATTATTATTATTATTATTATTATTATTATTATTATTATTATTATTATTATTATTATTATTATTATTATTATTATTATTATTATTATTATTATTATTATTATTATTATTATTATTATTATTATTATTATTATTATTATTATTATTATTATTATTATTATTATTATTATTATTATTATTATTATTATTATTATTATTATTATTATTATTATTATTATTATTATTATTATTATTATTATTATTATTATTATTATTATTATTATTATTATTATTATTATTATTATTATTATTATTATTATTATTATTATTATTATTATTATTATTATTATTATTATTATTATTATTATTATTATTATTATTATTATTATTATTATTATTATTATTATTATTATTATTATTATTATTATTATTATTATTATTATTATTATTATTATTATTATTATTATTATTATTATTATTATTATTATTATTATTATTATTATTATTATTATTATTATTATTATTATTATTATTATTATTATTATTATTATTATTATTATTATTATTATTATTATTATTATTATTATTATTATTATTATTATTATTATTATTATTATTATTATTATTATTATTATTATTATTATTATTATTATTATTATTATTATTATTATTATTATTATTATTATTATTATTATTATTATTATTATTATTATTATTATTATTATTATTATTATTATTATTATTATTATTATTATTATTATTATTATTATTATTATTATTATTATTATTATTATTATTATTATTATTATTATTATTATTATTATTATTATTATTATTATTATTATTATTATTATTATTATTATTATTATTATTATTATTATTATTATTATTATTATTATTATTATTATTATTATTATTATTATTATTATTATTATTATTATTATTATTATTATTATTATTATTATTATTATTATTATTATTATTATTATTATTATTATTATTATTATTATTATTATTATTATTATTATTATTATTATTATTATTATTATTATTATTATTATTATTATTATTATTATTATTATTATTATTATTATTATTATTATTATTATTATTATTATTATTATTATTATTATTATTATTATTATTATTATTATTATTATTATTATTATTATTATTATTATTATTATTATTATTATTATTATTATTATTATTATTATTATTATTATTATTATTATTATTATTATTATTATTATTATTATTATTATTATTATTATTATTATTATTATTATTATTATTATTATTATTATTATTATTATTATTATTATTATTATTATTATTATTATTATTATTATTATTATTATTATTATTATTATTATTATTATTATTATTATTATTATTATTATTATTATTATTATTATTATTATTATTATTATTATTATTATTATTATTATTATTATTATTATTATTATTATTATTATTATTATTATTATTATTATTATTATTATTATTATTATTATTATTATTATTATTATTATTATTATTATTATTATTATTATTATTATTATTATTATTATTATTATTATTATTATTATTATTATTATTATTATTATTATTATTATTATTATTATTATTATTATTATTATTATTATTATTATTATTATTATTATTATTATTATTATTATTATTATTATTATTATTATTATTATTATTATTATTATTATTATTATTATTATTATTATTATTATTATTATTATTATTATTATTATTATTATTATTATTATTATTATTATTATTATTATTATTATTATTATTATTATTATTATTATTATTATTATTATTATTATTCTTATTCATTTGATCAACTCAATACAAGAACCTTTCTTATATTACAGGGGTGGTTAGGGAACTTGTTATATCTATGAATATATTTATGGTTAAAAATCTTACAACAAATTAAAAGTTTGGAAATGAAAAACAAAAAAACGACAACAAAGTAATAAACAAGATATGTACACTTATTGAAAAAAAAAAAAATTAAAATTTAATTATATTAAATATTGTTACGTTTTTACTTGTTTAGAAACGTGTATTTATGAGTTCGTAGATTGGAGTTAAAACAAAATAAATCTTTTGTTTGGTTCTCAATTCATACTCCTTTATTAACACTGTTTTATGTTCCACTGTTTGTAGCCTTTTTACAAACAATAATATTTCTATTCTTTGTTATTCTCCTCGTTAACAACAGCAATTACTCGACAGATCTTTCTACCTAAAGATCTTCCAACGCGATCATTGTTACAACTAAAGTTCGATCAAAACCTCCTCAGTCAGAGCTGAACCACACTAAGCTCTCTTTCCACTAAGTTCAAACCTGCTGAGTTGCTGAGTTTACAAAACATAAACTCTTCACGCTGAGCTTACAACACATAAATTGATTCTGGTTCGCATCGATGTGCTTTTATATTCTTTTGTAGCCATGCGAATGTAAATATCTATTTCTTTCAGCTCTTGTTATTTGTTGTTGTTTGTCATTGTCTGTTACTTGTTTTCTCTTCTTCATGGTTTTTGTTGTTGTTGTCGATTTAATAATCTGTACACAGGCACGTAGTTGTTTTTGTACCTTTTGTTTATTTTTAGCAATGTAATAAACAACAGGTGTGTCCAACCTGATTTTCGTAACACTGCCGCCCACTTAAGCCTGTTCGTCCCGAACAGGCTAATTATCTCTACTTCAAGGATTCGCCAAACGCTCTTCATTTTGGTTCTTGAGTTATATTGTTTCTGGACTCAATACTCAACTTCTTTACTCTCTTCATAACCTTGCAGGGTCCCCTTCGACCATTATACAATTTAGCTGGTTTTATTCTTCTATATAAATTGGAACCATTTCCACCACACTCGTGCCTTCAATATCTGCTGCCCGAACATAATCAGCCTTTAACGTCTTACTAGTCATTTGCATTCGTTGCGAACCAAATTTTTTGTAGCTCATGTAGACATTCCTGGTTTCCGGCATTTTTAGCTTCCTGTCCTTCTAAGTCTTTAGCTACAATACTCTTTGCCAGTGCTGCATCTTTCCTATGTTCTTTTGCGTCTTTACGCATCTGCCAGCTCTTGTTAATGGACTCCTTGTTGAAGGCCATTACACTTGTCCTGTGTGTTTTGGACTGTCGGTCGAAATCGTGTTTCCCGTCTTCACCATTGCCTGAAGTTCTACCGTTTTCAATGCCTTGAAATTTAATCGGTTCTTAATAGTCACTGCAATCTTTATCACCACAGGTGACACCTTCATATTCATTACTGTGCTTGTTTTGTGGACCTCGTAATTCGTCGCCTTCTACTATAGCGCCTTTCCAAGGGCCCATTTCTTCGGGTAAAACATTAGAGAGATTGACTTCGAGTTCAACTTGAGGCGCAGAATTTTGCGTAGACGCCTCCTTTTCAAGTATTTCATTTAATTTTTCTTCGAGAGCTTCCTCCACACTTGGCACTGTTGCCATCAACTTCTTGGCTTATTTTTTTGTTAAGTTCTGCAAGTTCATCATTCGGCAGCGTTTCTTGCATCTCAACATTCCAGGATAGCAGCTCTTCCAAATATATTTTGTTATCACCTCCATAAGCTTCTCGTACATACGTCCGTAGATCAACCGAAAACTTTTTCACTCGCTCTCGCATGCCTTCATCATGGCGTCCAACAGCGAATTCACGTTCGTAGTATTTATGGCAGTTACTTGCACTTTTCGTTTCTCTTTCTTAGCAAATTCAAAGGTTTCGATGTTAAAAGCTATACGCTCTTGCATCTCGGATGTGTTACCCGTTGTTGGCAGCTTCATTTTTACCAAATCCTGCCTTTTCCTCATGAAGTTGCTTCAGCTTCATCTCTTTATTTTATTTTAAAGACTGCAATTCCAATTCTAACACCAATTGTTACGTTTTACTTTTTTTTAAAACGTGTATTTATGAGTTCGATATGCTTTTATATGCCTGATGTTCGTAACAATATTAATTATCTGAACAAAAATAATAATTCGAATTTACATATCAAAAACAATTTTCAATATTGCAGAAAATAACCAATAAAAGTGCTTGAATATATCAGTTTTTAAAAGGTTTGCATTGCTTATAATTTGTATGCGAAATGAAAGTTGGTTCCAGAGACGTATAGAATTAATAAAGAAATGTTGCTCAGATGTGGCCCTATTATATTTTATAGCATTTATTCTGTTTTCCCAATTCGACCTTGAGAAATATATTTTCCGATATATATATATATATGTTGGAAAAATCACATTATACGGCGAAAACACGTGTTATACGTCACTCCATATTAAAGAAAATAAACTAAATTATAAGTAGATAATATAAAGATAAATACAGACAGCACCGAGCATAAAAAATATAACACTATACAATTTATATAATTTTCATTAATAAACCCCCGCATGTTTCATTGTGGGTAGCTGATACCTGGGCAAAAATCTCTCATTTAGTGGCCGGCGAATACAATTTATGCCATCGGAGCCGAATAAATTAAATTTGCGTTCATCGCTACAAAGCACCTTATTCAAATCCTCTGCAAAGTCAAGATGCCTTCTCTGCTTATTAGTGGCTTGTTACATGGAGGTTTGGCAAAAAAGTTGACTTCATTTAATCGGCGTCTAACGGTATGTAAGCTAAACATCTACTGCCGTGTTTCGTGGACCAATTTTTATTGGCCTTAGCATTCCTTGGTCCTGACGAGCAGTATTAATTCGTTTTCGACGACTTCCTGGTTTTCTGTCTACACTTCCAGAAATGTGAAATTTTGAGAACATTTGTTTAACAGTTGACTTGTGTGCTCCGATTAGGACTCCAACTTCGCTCATCGCCATTCCTTCCCCCAAAGCTTTCATTATTGCCACTTTGCTATCGTTTAATAACTGTTTGTTGAAAAACACAAAAAACTTTCACAAGGAAGCTATTTTTTTTAATAGATATTGTGATTTGCTTACTTTATCAACAAGTCGCATTTGTTTTGCTAGCACAAAATGTTCACTTTTTATAATTAATAAAATATTACGATCAAATTAAAAAAGAAAATCAATCTTATTATAAAGAATAAAAAATGAAAAAGAGAATTCGAAGTGCATATCGTTGTTAGCGATAGAATGCAATTTTAGATTTCGAAACACAGAGTTGCATTTTTAATGCTCTCTACTATATACACACATAAAGGTTGACTAATTTTTTACAAAATTTTTACCCATCACAAAGTGATAGTCAATACTAAAATAATAATAAAAATCTTCTTTGCGGATCATTTTAATAGAAAAAATGTTCGCACCAAATGAATATTCAAAAAACACACAGAAAATATTTTGTACAGCTTTATTATTTTAAACTAAAAAATATTACATTTTAACCTTTTTAAATCGTTTGAGTTTTTTTTAGTTGCGTTAAGTAAAATATATAACACGTTGTTGTTATTTTATACGGCTCTTTTTAATTCCACACTATTACTTTACACATTTATAACTACACAGTATCCAAATTATTTAATTTCCGCTTAATACATAACATTTTTACGAACGGCTTAACACGACTTTACTTAAAGACTTTTTAATTACAAGTTTATGACTGCCAATGACTGCCAACTATAACTGACTGACGTAGGCAAAGCACAGTCCCTTATATACTTAAATGCCTACAGTTTAAAAAGTTCTGGTAGAGTCTTAAATCTTCTCATATATTCTATTCGTCCGCTAATTTTAAAATTGTAAGATCGTGTTACCCAAGGTGGTCGAATTGGCAATGCTGCTACATACACAAATAAGTAAAGCATTACCAGGGTAACACATTGACGCAAACCAATAGACCAAAATTCCACAATACAGTTTTAAAGGCACTGATGTAGTGTATCTTCTTTTAAGGCATTTTTATTTTCGTAACAATATGAACCACATTTCAACTCGTTTGGTGCGGGACAATTTTTGACAGCAGCGAAAAAGTAAGATGGCGTTTCTTAATATTTTTTATTGCCATTTTGGCTAGGATATGTAAAATTTGATATTTGAAAATAATTAAAAAAGTCGTTATTCTAATATGCATATTAAGTTTTCAATAACATTTGTTTCACACTTCATTGCTGTGTTCTCCATGCGCTCTTACCACATTTCGCGCACATTGAGTTTGTCATTTTTTGATTTTGATAGGGACAAAACCGGAAAACTTTCTTTTACTGGCATAAACTTATCTGTTAAAGTTTTTTATAGCTCATCTTGCGGTCTTCAAAAAAATGTATATTCATTGAAAATTACAAAATATAAAATTAACAGTTACATAACTTAAAAACGACTAGATCGATTTTAATTCAAGAACCAGCAAATGTTTAGGAACAAAATTTCCTATGAATAACCTGAATATTTTCCACAGCTTCGGAGTTATTCATAACTTAGTTGCAAAAAAATTTTTTTCGCGCAAAATTAGAGCAATTCTTTCTTTTTTTTTCAAAAAGTCATACAAAATATTCAGAATGAAACAATTTTCAGAGTTAAACACGTAAACTCAAGCTTAAAATGTTGAGAATAAAATAAGCTAAAAGTCATGAAAATCGATTGGCTATTGCTAATTTCATTCAAAATAAATGCAGGTACTTAACTTTGACCAAAATTAGCGAACAAATCTTTTCTGGCAAAATTAGTGGACTCTTTTTTCTTATATTTCCAAAAACTTATACAAAATTTCCTAGAATATAAATTTTACATTTTAGGCATTTAAATGAAAGCCATATATGTTGAAAATAAAATAACCCATAAAGGCAGGTGCCCAACTTTGACAAGAAATATGTAATACATATTAGACAACACACAAAAATAATGAAGGGAAATGTCTGGTAAGAAAAAATACATCCACGTTACATATTCATATGTAAAGAAACATTATTAAAAATATGGACGACCATAAAAAAATTTGAGCCCGATGGATAAAAACTGAAAACGGATTTGAATTCAGCGCATCAAAATTATTATAGTCCATATAGTTTTATTTAAAGGCCAGAAATTTTCTGTTTCTTGTAGACCAGTATCAATAGTCGAATCGACTAACAAAAGTTTTGCAACTAAAAAAACAATAGTTACTGAAGAAATATTAATGCTTACAAGAAGAGAACAATGACGACAGAAAATATTGAGTTGCAATTAAATAAAAAGCTTCATATGTTAATTGAATCGACTAACATTACGGTTATAGGGTTAATGTAAATATAAAAATAACATAGAAAATCAGTTTCTGCCTTAAGATTATAAGTCTACTAATATATAACATAAACTAAAAAATTTCTATATTAATTTTGAATAAACTAATTTTATATTTTTAATAGCCCCACCAGAACTAGTTATAATAAGGGATGACTCTGAAGTTGAAAGATCAACCGTAGTGGGTCCCTACAGTGAAGGTGATATTATTTCCTTGAAGTGTGAAGCAATTGGTGGTAAGTTTTTCGCGACATACTTTTTTATTTATATTATATTTTATACTTTAAGTGTTATTTGCAATATTTATCTGGTGTTTTTTTACACTTAAACAAGTGTAAACCATAATAAAACAAAAAATATATATTTTTAATATCAGTGAAGCAGGCTTCGTTGTATAAAAAATTTTGTGATATTTATGTTTAAATATGATTCCGGCGTAATCATTTCACAGCATATGTGGCCGTATTTCGCCAAAACTCTCTATGAATATTGATTTCCAGGTTTTCATTTGTCTCTGGTTTATCGAGCGACTCTACAAGTCACTTTACAAGTGACTTTACATAACTCTAAATAAAATAATACAATTGTGTTAAGTCACACGATCTTGGTGGTTAACTAATTGAACTATTACGTGAAATTACATTTTCATGAATAGTTTCTTTGAGTTAATAAGAAAACACGTTTTATTTTTAATTAGTTTTTTTTTAATTATTAAAATGAACCTCAAGACTAGCTACACAAATCTCTTTAAATATAATTTAAGCTAAGTAATGCAAACATAAATGATTACGGAATGTTTGAATGAAAATAAAAATATAACTAAAAACTTCAAGTGCTCCCCAACTTAACCAGCCGTTAATATTTTATGTGGGCGGATATGTAACTCTTCTACTACCTGTTAAAAATCCTTTTGGAATTTTTCATGAAATTTTATTACATTGCAGAATAAAATATATAACCATATATATCTGTGTAAAATTAGCTTAAGTCTACGGAGGTGCAAAATGAGTTTTTGTTTTAGGAGTTTTATAGAAGTCATGGCGCTTCAATGTATTCAATATATATTTTAAAATCTTTCTGTTTGCCAATTTTATCGCCGTTTATTTCTAGCTTAAATTTTTTGAAACGATATTGAATATATATATTTCCACTTTTCATACATTATATTTATAACTATATAACTTAAAGCAGTCATATGTATTTCATAGAACTTTTGTTCATTCTCAATTTGCACGAATTCTTAAGGCCGAATTAGTATAGAAGTAACGTAGAGGTGACGTGCCAGCTGATACGATAACTAAATGGAGAATACATAGAAATGGTTAGTTGTTCTGTAACAAACATAACATAGACGTGGTGTTTCTGTTTTCAGCAGAATTTTTCTACGTTTTACTTCACACACAACATCAAAACAAAAAAGTGTAAACAAAGAATTCGTGCTTAAATGAAATAAATAAAGAAAAATTAAAAAATATGTGTTTAATTATTAAATAATAATAATACTGTTGGTTCAAAAGCATGAATTAATTTATAATTTTTTTTCTTTTAATGTTTATACACACAGCTGAAAACAGCTCACACATTTTTATTTCACCAACTAATCACACTTGAGGATTTGATCAAGTTACTTTTAGATGTGTTTAATTATTAAATAATAATAATACTGTTGGTTCAAAAGCATGAATTAATTTATAATTTTTTTTTCTTTTAATGTTTATACACACAGCTGAAAACAGCTCACACATTTTTATTTCACCAACTAATCACACTTGAGGATTTGATCAAGTTACTTTTAGATCCCGTCTACGTTAAATCTAGACTAATTTGGAATTTATGCTCTTTTAGTCGTCAATGAAACATGCGTACGGGTGTATTCAAAAGTTTTAATATTTTTAAAAACTGTATTATTTATATAAAATATTAAGATTTTTACTTTTTTAATAATAATAAATTCGTTCTGATACTAATAATGCTACGTGTCCATCCAACTTAAATTAACAGAGCGTAATTTTCATGTTCTCATTTCAACTACCCAAAAGTCGCATTTTATCTCTTTTTTTAAAAAATGCGATAGGTAAGCGCTTTTCTATTTTTTGTAAGAATATAAAGTCAAGATAATATTTGGAATTTGATCTAATCTGACATAAACAGCTTTTCTTTTAATCTGTCTTCTGTAGGAACGGGCTGGCCTTAATATTCTTCTGCTTCTTTGCAACTTCCATTCAATGGCCAGTTTTTCTAGGTCGTAGCTTGGATTCCTTAGATTGTGCCCAATCCATATCTTTTTCCTTATCACAAATTTTCATCACTTGGTGTGATATTGTCTTTGGTCAAAATATTTTCAAAGTACGCCCTGGATAGCGGTTTTTAAATGCCTGAATGGAATTGTCATCAATCAAAGCCGCATTACATAACTCGCAACCCTACACAAATAGGCTTCATACACGAGTTAAAGACGTTAATTCTCGTTTTTAGAAAGATATGTGGAGAAATTTTATAAAAAATACTATAGTTAAATTAAATTAGTTAAATTATATTCAAGTTAAAATTTTATTTCTGTACCATCAAGTATACATGTAATTTTATTTTTGTATAAAACTTTAAATTTAAAATTTTAATATAGATAAACGCTTAGTAAATAACAAAAGTAAAATTTTAACTTATGTTGAATTAATAAACCAATTGATAATATTAAAATTATTAATAAAAATATGGTATAGAGTTATTCATTTGAAAGAATTAAAAATTTTGTACCAACTCTTTGTAGCCCATTCTTAAAAATTTTGTGGAATATAATATGCCTTTTGCAGGCATCATAAATATATATATCTGATGGACCGACTGAATTTCAAAAATCCCTTAATATCTGGTGATTCTTAAGCAATATAAAAAGACATACACATGTGCGTATGTATTGTTCCTACCAGACATTTCCTTTCAATATGTAATGTATTACAATAATGTATTACAATTTTTTTCTCAAAATTAGGTACCTCCTTTTATAAGTTATATACCTGGCTTTAATTTAAATGCCTAAATTCTGCATAACTTTTTGGAAATAAAAGAAAAAAAAAATTCCTCTAATTTTGCAAGAAAACATTTTTTCGCCAATTTGGTCAAAGTTAGGTACCTGCATTTAATTTTGAAAAAATCAGGAGCCAACCGATTTTCATGACTTTCAGCTTATTCTATTACCAAAATTTTAAGCTTTACTTTAAGTGCTCAACGTCTACAATTTTCATTATGAAAAATTTTTTATGGCTTTCTGAAGAAAATAAATTGCTCTAATTTTGCGCAAAACATTTTTTTCGCAGCTAAGTTATGAATAATTCCGAAGATGTTGGGCATAGAAAAAAGTTGTTCAGATTATTTATATGAAATTTTGTTTCTAAACTTTTGGTAGTACTTTTATAAAATCGGTGAAGTCGTTTTCAAGTTATGATGAAGTATATTGGCATAACTACCATATTTTGGGCGAACAATTTTACCACGCCCATAGAAGAAAACTGAAAACGGATTTGAATTCAGCGCATCAAAATCATTATATTTCATATAGTTTTATTAAAAGGCAAGAAATTTTTTTATTTTTTGTAGACCGGGGCAATTAGCGCAAATGCAGGCTTTTGTGTGTAAGTTTGATTTTTCGTTGCTTGTGTTTGTCAAACGACGAAGAAGTTTTTTGCGTAACTTGTTTATGTTTTTTTAGTTATATAATATGTACATACATGATGCAGAAATTAAAAAATTTCTTGCTTTATGTAACGAAAAATGTGATCTAGACTCAGATAGTGGAAGTGATAATAATATTGACGAAGAGGAAAAAGAAGTATTTCATCGATATATCTAACCGCAGAAAATCTGTTGAAAAACCGACAACATCAGAAGAGATCGATGCTTTGTTGAGTATGCTGACGTTAACAGCTGCTTTAAATAATAATCATTTATCTGCTAATGAGCTGCTTGATGACCGGTATGGTAGAGCGAAATATCTATTAACAGTGAGATATGGGAGATTTTCGTTCAAAAGTATCGCGAAAATTATATACCTGTTTAATATGTAACGATCGACAAAATGCTTTTGGCAGTTAAAGGCAAATGTGGACTTAAAATGTACATTCCTAACAATCCTTCTAAATTTGGTCTTCAAATTGTTGTAATGTGCGAAAGTGGCACAAAATATATGGTAGATGCCATACATGGCATAGACACGAATAATACAAATTTATCCCTTGGAGAATATTATGTTAAAGAGTTGACCAAATCCATCCATGGTACGGAATGTAACAGTTTACTTCGATTTTAAAAGAACTATATAAACTTACATTAGTAGGATCAAACAAAAAATAAATTCCTCCACAAACGAGAGACTTCAAAGGGTGCGGATGTAGTACTTCCATGTTTCGTTTTGACAACGAGCTTACTTTAGTTTCGTATAAACCCAAGCCATAAAAATTTGTATATTTTCTTTCTTCGTGCAATGAGAATGGATTAGGAAATGTTAAAACCAAAAAGCTCTATATGGTTGATTTTTATAAAGGGTGGGCAAATTTGAGGTTAGGAAGTAAATTGGCTTAAAACAAATTTTTTTGGAGAAATTTAGTTTTATTCATACCAATACCAAATAGAAATATGGGAATTAATAATGAAATATGGTAAACGCAATAAAAATAAAGTTGGGCGAATGTCCAGCACGTCTAGGACGTCAGCAGATGTCCTCTCTTTTCGCAAAATTTTAAACTATATTTTGCAACAAAGCTTCGCTGATTTTGTCAATGCAGCGCCGAATTTAATCTTTTAGACGTCTTTTAAATGGCCTTAGAGAAAATATTTTATTTTATTTATTTAAATTTAATCTTTTAGACGTCTTTTAAATGGCCTTAGAGAAAATAATCCAGCAGCGTTTAAATCATAAGAACAAGGCGGCCAGTTGACATCACCAAATCGAGAAAAAGTTCTTGCAAATATCGACGTTAATAAGACTTCTGGGTCGGATGGCATTACAGCGCTGGACCTGAAACAGTGCTCTTCGACGCTTGCGCGTCCATTGGCTAATCTCTCATTGCGTCTTATAGTGCGGGTGTTTTTCCATCTTGCTGGAAGATCGCCAATCCCTAAAAAGGGTGAGGCTAGTAACCCTGAAAACTACCGCTCAATAGCAGTTTGTCCGGTACTTTCCAAAGTTATGGAGAGTATGATTAATCACCACCCTGTGAAATATTTAGAGTCCAACAATTGGCTGAGCGATCGCCAATACGGTTTCCGTAAGGGTCGCTCTACTGGTGATCTGCTGGCGCTACTCTCTGAAAGGTGAAATAGGTCCATTCATGGATTTGGTGAAAATAAAGTTGTGACCCTGGATATTTCCAAAGCGTTTGACAGAGTATGGCACGAGGCTCTCATTGCTTTTGGTGTCGGTAGTCACTTCTCTCGATTCATATCGAGCTTTCTCAGCAATCCCACTATAAGTGTGGTTATAGATGGAATCTCATCCGACGAGTTCAGGATAAATTCAGGGATACCGCAAGGCTGTGTTCTTTCTTCAACCCTATTTCTAATATTTCTTAACGACTTTCTTCTTTTCTCACTTACAATCCTATTAACTCTTTTGCAGATGACAGCAACATTTGTCATTCACATTCTTTTGATCGTAGGCCGAGCCTTTTGGAGATTGGGGGAAAAAGGCAGAATATGACCGACACACAATCGACCTGGCGAAATCTCTGAGTGGGGTCGCGCAAACAGGGTCGACTTTAACGCGCGCAAGACCCAGGGTTGTTTTCTGGCACACAGACGTGGTGGTGTGTTGTCATCTGTATCTATGGGTAATGTAGGTATTGAGGAATCAGATGCTCTTGATGTTCTGGGCATGAGAATTTACTGTGACGTTCATTGGAACGAGCACTTATTTCAATTGTCGAAAGAAGCATTCAAGTACCTGGGCTTTTTAAGACGGTGTAAGAATTACTTTACTCCATCTGATCTCTTTAATACTTACAAGACCTATATCCGACCCAAATTGGAATAAAAGTCTCATGTATGGGCCGGTGCTTCAAAGTCTATTTGGAACTTCTCGATGGCGTAAAGGAGATGGCGAAAGTTCCTTTTAATGACGGTAGGGTAGCCAACTCTATCGATTTATTAGATCATCGTCGCAATGTAGCGTGTGTTTCATTGTTCTATCGGTACTATAACGGAATGTGTCCTACGAAATTAAAGAACTAAGTCCTGGTAATCATATATTTTTACGTAATAATCGTATTTCTTGTAGAGCGCATCCCTTTGTAGTTGATTGTCCATTCAATCGCACAACGCATTATAGGGAGAATTCGTTTTTTGGTCGCACTGTTCGTTTGTGAAACAATCTTCTTGCGAATATCTTCCCTGCCACTTACGACATGAGAAAATTCAAATTAAACGTCCATAATCATTACTTCCTCTATCCTTCTTTCCACAACCTATTTTCCTAGTACCAGCATAATGCACTGCATAAGTAGGTGTTAACCCCTGAGTGCTGGTCTCAAACAAAAAAAGGAAAACTTTTTACATTTCTTAACATTTTCCTGATGATATTTATTGATAAACCTTTTTAATAAATACGTGAAATATAATTTTTCATTAGCTTAAGCATTAAAAAATGCATACCAGGTCAAAAGTCTCTCATTATTTAAGAAATTTTGGTAAAAACTATTAAAAAAACCTGATATTCTACTTGTTTGGTTTTCCATTGAAAACTACATTTTGTGAAGGGACATATTCAATTCTGTGCTGATCTCTGTATGTTTATCTGTGCAAAAGCAAACCAAACATAGTTTACCCTATATAAAGCAAAAGGGGTGGTAATCTATTTCTTCTTGTTTGTTACGAATATTTACAATCTTTTAAAGCCGTGTGTGTGTGAAGTGCTTACACTCAAACCGAATTTTGCGAAAGTTAACTTCCAGAAGTAGTTTATACAAGTTATTGCGACGAACTTGCTGCAAGAAATTGCAGACGTGTTTACACACAATGTGAGTACAGCTTGCAGTAGACTTTCCTTTTTTTACGAATGAATACTTTATTTCATCAGAAGGAGAAGTGGAGTGACAATATAGGCATATATACAAAGTAAATACAAGTGAATATATAATATAAAGCAATATATAATGAAATAAAAATAAAACTAATTATATCGGGTGATTTTTTAAGAACCTTGAGAGGATAGATCGGTCTAAACGTAAATTAACGTTGCGGCTACGCCTCAAATAGTTCATCGGCTAGGTTAACTTTTGTCATAATCACTCAAACATATCGACCAGTATATCACCAATAAATTCTTCGATATTAGCTTCCAGTGTGTCAACCGTTACGGTTGACACATAATAATAATAATAATAATAATAATAATAATAATAATAATAATAATAATAATAATAATAATAATAATAATAATAATAATAATAATAATAATAATAATAATAATAATAATAATAATAATAATAATAATAATAATAATAATAATAATAATAATAATAATAATAATAATAATAATAATAATAATAATAATAATAATAATAATAATAATAATAATAATAATAATAATAATAATAATAATAATAATAATAATAATAATAATAATAATAATAATAATAATAATAATAATAATAATAATAATAATAATAATAATAATAATAATAATAATAATAATAATAATAATAATAATAATAATAATAATAATAATAATAATAATAATAATAATAATAATAATAATAATAATAATAATAATAATAATAATAATAATAATAATAATAATAATAATAATAATAATAATAATAATAATAATAATAATAATAATAATAATAATAATAATAATAATAATAATAATAATAATAATAATAATAATAATAATAATAATAATAATAATAATAATAATAATAATAATAATAATAATAATAATAATAATAATAATAATAATAATAATAATAATAATAATAATAATAATAATAATAATAATAATAATAATAATAATAATAATAATAATAATAATAATAATAATAATAATAATAATAATAATAATAATAATAATAATAATAATAATAATAATAATAATAATAATAATAATAATAATAATAATAATAATAATAATAATAATAATAATAATAATAATAATAATAATAATAATAATAATAATAATAATAATAATAATAATAATAATAATAATAATAATAATAATAATAATAATAATAATAATAATAATAATAATAATAATAATAATAATAATAATAATAATAATAATAATAATAATAATAATAATAATAATAATAATAATAATAATAATAATAATAATAATAATAATAATAATAATAATAATAATAATAATAATAATAATAATAATAATAATAATAATAATAATAATAATAATAATAATAATAATAATAATAATAATAATAATAATAATAATAATAATAATAATAATAATAATAATAATAATAATAATAATAATAATAATAATAATAATAATAATAATAATAATAATAATAATAATAATAATAATAATAATAATAATAATAATAATAATAATAATAATAATAATAATAATAATAATAATAATAATAATAATAATAATAATAATAATAATAATAATAATAATAATAATAATAATAATAATAATAATAATAATAATAATAATAATAATAATAATAATAATAATAATAATAATAATAATAATAATAATAATAATAATAATAATAATAATAATAATAATAATAATAATAATAATAATAATAATAATAATAATAATAATAATAATAATAATAATAATAATAATAATAATAATAATAATAATAATAATAATAATAATAATAATAATAATAATAATAATAATAATAATAATAAATAATAATAATAATAATAATAATAATAATAATAATAATAATAATAATAATAATAATAATAATAATAATAATAATAATAATAATAATAATAATAATAATAATAATAATAAAAATAAAAATGGGGGGTGTTGTATCCCTAGAGGGCGCGTCCCCAGGTGGCGGATAGGGGAAAGCCCGATAGATATATCGGGTAGGTGGGAAATAAAATACCACCCGTGGACCAAACAACAACAGGGGAAAAATCCTAACAACGAAACCGGTTTGACCCAGATTGGGCAACTGTATATCATAGATACTAAAATGGTACAATTGCAAAGATTGCACAGAAGGATACTGTAAACCACCCATTATGGAGATTACAAATACAAATAATTCTAGAAGAGTGACGCTGCCCGGGGGCGCCGGGGCACCATCTGGAGCCAACGCTGGAGGTGACAGTTTACGACGAACCGTTGGTGGTCAGGAGCTTGCTGGGGCACTGACCGGGTTACCCGAAGAAGATACCAGGCGAAATACAACTACAGATCAACCTGTTTCAAGTGTTTTGAGTACGGATGCTGTACCAACCACTAACACAGGATTACCTAGCCAATGCATTAAATGGACTGCTGAGATGAATAAAGCTATAATGCGAGCATACTACATAGCAACTAAAATAGAGACCAATATGACAGCCTATAGAAGCGAAATGAAGAGAATATTTATTACGGAACACCCGCAGTTACAAAGGTTATCGGAACAGAACATATCTGACAGGAGAAGAGCTATCGTAAATAGGCGTTTGCTTACAGAGCTAGAAATATATAATACCAAAATAGAAGCCCAAAATTTTTTTAGGAATTTGAGACTTGTTGGCACAAATGAAAGTTATGAGAATAATTTTGAAATTGAACAATCAGACCGAAATGAAAATAATATTGAAGCTATGGAACTTCAGAATCTCCAACAAAGTGTAAGAATTGAGTCTAATGCAAGCTTCGGAGGAAATGTGGAAGAGATAAATAATGAAGCTGAAGTTGAACAATTACGTTTAACCTTTACAGCTGCTTTGTTATAATTTGAGGATGTAGAACCTTTATCAAGACATATCATACCCAGATTATATCCAACTAGCAAAGTGGAAAAATATACTCAAATAATGAACTCACAAATAATACCTCAATACTTATTTACAAATATCTCCCTTGAAAGACTAACTTCTTTAATATATATTTCAGCAGTAAGCATTGCAAGAATAATGGGTTTTAAAACCAAGCCACTTAATGGCCATGAACATCGAACTGTCAGAAATATGCCACACTGGGAAAAGCGCTTAGTTAGAAAAGTTGAAACTCTAAGAAAGGATTTGGGAAGGTTGACTGAATACAAAAATGGTATTACAACAAGGAAACTAAAAAAAACACATTGCAAAAATAATACAACCTCTATCAACAGATAATATCACAGTACAAAACATTATAGATATTAGAGATATTAAATGGCAATCTCTTGCGGCTTATGCGAAGCGCTTAGCAAGGTACCGAGAATGCAGGGATAGTAGGACTCAGAATACTCATTTTCATAGAAATGAGGGTTCCTTTTATAGGAAACTTGATGGCAATCAACATGAATCCAATGGACAGCCAAATATGATCGAAATGACTGATTACTGGTCTAGCTTGTGGAGTCACCATAAAAGTTTCCACCGGACCGGCTTCATTATACTAGAAAAAGAAATGGACAACATAAATCTCCCTGAGATGGAAGTTTCAATAACAGTAAGTGATGTAGAGAGTGCAGTGGCTGAAACACATAATTGGAAAGCAACTGGTCCAGATTGCATGCATAACATACGGCTGAAAAAGTTAACCTGTACCCACACATACATTGCAAAAGCTTTTACCGAAATACTACATAATCCTGCCCGAACGCCTGAATTTATGACTATTGGGAACACCTATTTATTGCCAAAGCAAAAGGAGGCGAACCACCCAAACCAATTTCGTCCAATAACGTGCCTCTCAACCATCTATAAGCTTCTCACAAAAATCTTAGCAAATAAAATCTATGCGCATTGTGATGTTAATGGCATATTCACAAATGAACAGAAAGGATGTAGAAAACATACAAAAGGATGTAAAGATCAACTCACAATAGTTGTTGTACAGCAAGCTATTAAGAAACATAAAAATCTCAGTATGGCATACATTGATTATCGCAAAGCGTTTGATTCTATGCCACATAATTATCTAATTCATATTTTAAGAATATACAAAGTTGACAGGAACATCATTAACTTAATGGAACATCTAATGGCTAAATGGAACATCCGCTTATGTACCTCTGTGAGTATGAGCAATCCAATTCCAATAAGAAATGGCATCCTTCAGGGCGATGCATTCAGTCCGCTTTGGTTTTGTCTTGGATTAAACCCTCTTAGCAAGCAACTTTGTAATATGAAAACGGAACTCGGATTTAAGTTGAAATATGAGCAAGGTCAAACATTAATTAACCATCTTATGTACGTAGATGATATTAAATTATACGCACCAAATAAGGACAAACTTCACAGAATGATAAGAATAGTCGATGAGTTCAGTCAGGGTATTAGTATGAGTTTTGGCTTAGACAAATGCAAAATAGCGCATTTGGTAAGAGGAAAAGTAGTAAAAAAATAGTGACGGTTGTGCAATAAGCGATGAGAGAATAATTGAAAGTCTGGCTGAAGAGGAAAATTATAAATATTTAGGTTATCTTCAGTTAAGGGGGGTTCGACACAGCATGCATAAAAAAGAATATTGAGGTTATATTTAATAAAAGGTTAAGAAAGATACTGAAGTCGAAGCTAAACGCTGGAAAAAAATGCAAAGCTATTAACACCTGGGCTATTCCAGTTTATAACTACTCATTTGGAGTTATAAAGTGGTCAGATACAGACATCGATAGCATATCGAGAAACATCAGGGTCTTGCTCACAAAATACCAATCACACCATCCCAAAAGTGCTATTGAAAGAGTCATAATACCGAGAGAATTAGGAGGGATTGGTATTTTAAGCATCGCAGAGTTGCAGGAAAAACAAATTTGTAACTTACGGGAATATTTCCTGAATTCGAGCAACTGTGAAATTATAAATGCAATAACTAGATCGGATGAAAATTACACTCCTCTATGTCTAAGCAGCATGGAACATGCTACACCCGTCAATGTAAGAAGTAGTGATGAGCTGTTAGAGGCATGGAGAGTAAAGCAAATACATGGAAAGCATCCTCGTGAAATGTTTAAGGAAGAAATAGATAGCCACAATTCCAACTTGTGGCTCAGGAAAGGTAAACTGTTTATGGAAACTGAGGGCTTCATAATTGCGATACAGGATGGTGTAATTGCTACCCGTAACTATAGAAGACATATACTTCATGAAGACATGCCAACAGATAAGTGTAGAAGATGCAACACAACTTCCGAAACAATAGAGCATATCATATCTGGGTGTCCTATGCTATCTCCAGCAGAATATCTCGAAAGGCACAATAAAGTAGCTAAAATAATACATAAGAGCCTGGCAAAAGCAAATCGGATTTTGGAAACAGATGTACCATATTATAAGTATAAGCCCCTTCCTGTTACGGAAAACAATAACATAGTGTTGTACTGGGATAGGCAAATTATAACAGACCGCACAGTTGCTGCTAATAAGCCTGATATTTTAATATATGACAGTAGAAATAAATACATCTATATTATTGACGTTTCTATCCCATTAACTGAAAACTTGCAAAAAGCGTATAACAACAAAATTACGAAATACACAGATCTGGCAATTGAATTAGAACAAATGTATCACATTACAACGATAAAAATTCTCCCGATTATTATATCCGCCACAGGTGTTGTTCCAAAGAACCTAATCACTAATTTAAAAATATTAAACATGGAAGAGAATATTGATGAAATCCAGAAAGCAGTTAGATTATCAACATGTCATATAGTTAGAAAATTTATAAGATAAACACTACAACTTCACAAGAAGAAAACAATAGTCCCCAAGAGATCAATAAACCCAACTAGCGTACTCCTTGGTCACAGACACGGATACGTAATTTCCGGCCTTATGCTGAGAATGTTGTAATAATAATAATAATAATAATAATAATAATAATAATAATAATAATAATAATAATAATAATAATAATAATAATAATAATAATAATAATAATAATAATAATAATAATAATAATAATAATAATAATAATAATAATAATAATAATAATAATAATAATAATAATAATAATAATAATAATAATAATAATAATAATAATAATAATAATAATAATAATAATAATAATAATAATAATAATAATAATAATAATAATAATAATAATAATAATAATAATAATAATAATAATAATAATAATAATAATAATAATAATAATAATAATAATAATAATAATAATAATAATAATAATAATAATAATAATAATAATAATAATAATAATAATAATAATAATAATAATAATAATAATAATAATAATAATAATAATAATAATAATAATAATAATAATAATAATAATAATAATAATAATAATAATAATAATAATAATAATAATAATAATAATAATAATAATAATAATAATAATAATAATAATAATAATAATAATAATAATAATAATAATAATAATAATAATAATAATAATAATAATAATAATAATAATAATAATAATAATAATAATAATAATAATAATAATAATAATAATAATAATAATAATAATAATAATAATAATAATAATAATAATAATAATAATAATAATAATAATAATAATAATAATAATAATAATAATAATAATAATAATAATAATAATAATAATAATAATAATAATAATAATAATAATAATAATAATAATAATAATAATAATAATAATAATAATAATAATAATAATAATAATAATAATAATAATAATAATAATAATAATAATAATAATAATAATAATAATAATAATAATAATAATAATAATAATAATAATAATAATAATAATAATAATAATAATAATAATAATAATAATAATAATAATAATAATAATAATAATAATAATAATAATAATAATAATAATAATAATAATAATAATAATAATAATAATAATAATAATAATAATAATAATAATAATAATAATAATAATAATAATAATAATAATAATAATAATAATAATAATAATAATAATAATAATAATAATAATAATAATAATAATAATAATAATAATAATAATAATAATAATAATAATAATAATAATAATAATTAATAATAATAATAATAATAATAATAATAATAATAATAATAATAATAATAATAATAATAATAATAATAATAATAATAATAATAATAATAATAATAATAATAATAATAATAATAATAATAATAATAATAATAATAATAATAATAATAATAATAATAATAATAATAATAATAATAATAATAATAATAATAATAATAATAATAATAATAATAATAATAATAATAATAATAATAATAATAATAATAATAATAATAATAATAATAATAATAATAATAATAATAATAATAATAATAATAATAATAATAATAATAATAATAATAATAATAATAATAATAATAATAATAATAATAATAATAATAATAATAATAATAATAATAATAATAATAATAATAATAATAATAATAATAATAATAATAATAATAATAATAATAATAATAATAATAATAATAATAATAATAATAATAATAATAATAATAATAATAATAATAATAATAATAATAATAATAATAATAATAATAATAATAATAATAATAATAATAATAATAATAAATAATAATAATAATAATAATAATAATAATAATAATAATAATAATAATAATAATAATAATAATAATAATAATAATAATAATAATAATAATAATAATAATAATAATAATAATAATAATAATAATAATAATAATAATAATAATAATAATAATAATAATAATAATAATAATAATAATAATAATAATAATAATAATAATAATAATAATAATAATAATAATAATAATAATAATAATAATAATAATAATAATAATAATAATAATAATAATAATAATAATAATAATAATAATAATAATAATAATAATAATAATAATAATAATAATAATAATAATAATAATAATAATAATAATAATAATAATAATAATAATAATAATAATAATAATAATAATAATAATAATAATAATAATAATAATAATAATAATAATAATAATAATAATAATAATAATAATAATAATAATAATAATAATAATAATAATAATAATAATAATAATAATAATAATAATAATAATAATAATAATAATAATAATAATAATAATAATAATAATAATAATAATAATAATAATAATAATAATAATAATAATAATAATAATAATAATAATAATAATAATAATAATAATAATAATAATAATAATAATAATAATAATAATAATAATAATAATAATAATAATAATAATAATAATAATAATAATAATAATAATAATAATAATAATAATAATAATAATAATAATAATAATAATAATAATAATAATAATAAATAATAATAATAATAATAATAATAATAATAATAATAATAATAATAATAATAATAATAATAATAATAATAATAATAATAATAATAATAATAATAATAATAATAATAATAATAATAATAATAATAATAATAATAATAATAATAATAATAATAATAATAATAATAATAATAATAATAATAATAATAATAATAATAATAATAATAATAATAATAATAATAATAATAATAATAATAATAATAATAATAATAATAATAATAATAATAATAATAATAATAATAATAATAATAATAATAATAATAATAATAATAATAATAATAATAATAATAATATTAATAATAATAATAATAATAATAATAATAATAATAATAATAATAATAATAATAATAATAATAATAATAATAATAATAATAATAATAAATAATAATAATAATATAATAATAATAATAATAATAATAATAATAATAATAATTAATAATAATAATAATAATAATAATAATAATAATAATAATAATAAAATTAATAATAATAATAATAATAATAATAATTAATAATAATAATAATAATAATAATAATAATATAATAATAATAATAATAATAATAATAATAATAATAATAATAATAATAATAATAATAATAATAATAATAATAATAATAATAATAATAATAATAATAATAATAATAATAATAATAATAATAATAATAATAATAATAATAATAATAATAATAATAATAATAATAATAATAATAATAATAATAATAATAATAATAATAATAATAATAATAATAATAATAATAATAATAATAATAATAATAATAATAATAATAATAATAATAATAATAATAATAATAATAATAATAATAATAATAATAATAATAATAATAATAATAATAATAATAATAATAATAATAATAATAATAATAATAATAATAATAATAATAATAATAATAATAATAATAATAATAATAATAATAATAATAATAATAATAATAATAATAATAATAATAATAATAATAATAATAATAATAATAATAATAATAATAATAATAATAATAATAATAATAATAATAATAATAATAATAATAATAATAATAATAATAATAATAATAATAATAATAATAATAATAATAATAATAATAATAATAATAATAATAATAATAATAATAATAATAATAATAATAATAATAATAATAATAATAATAATAATAATAATAATAATAATAATAATAATAATAATAATAATAATAATAATAATAATAATAATAATAATAATAATAATAATAATAATAATAATAATAATAAAAATAAAAATGGGGGGTGTTGTATCCCTAGAGGGCGCGTCCCCAGGTGGCGGATAGGGGAAAGCCCGATAGATATATCGGGTAGGTGGGAAATAAAATACCACCCGTGGACCAAACAACAACAGGGGAAAAATCCTAACAACGAAACCGGTTTGACCCAGATTGGGCAACTGTATATCATAGATACTAAAATGGTACAATTGCAAAGATTGCACAGAAGGATACTGTAAACCACCCATTATGGAGATTACAAATACAAATAATTCTAGAAGAGTGACGCTGCCCGGGGGCGCCGGGGGCACCATCTGGAGCCAACGCTGGAGGTGACAGTTTACGACGAACCGTTGGTGGTCAGGAGCTTGCTGGGGCACTGACCGGGTTACCCGAAGAAGATACCAGGCGAAATACAACTACAGATCAACCTGTTTCAAGTGTTTTGAGTACGGATGCTGTACCAACCACTAACACAGGATTACCTAGCCAATGCATTAAATGGACTGCTGAGATGAATAAAGCTATAATGCGAGCATACTACATAGCAACTAAAATAGAGACCAATATGACAGCCTATAGAAGCGAAATGAAGAGAATATTTATTACGGAACACCCGCAGTTACAAAGGTTATCGGAACAGAACATATCTGACAGGAGAAGAGCTATCGTAAATAGGCGTTTGCTTACAGAGCTAGAAATATATAATACCAAAATAGAAGCCCAAATTTTTTTTTAGGAATTTGAGACTTGTTGGCACAAATGAAAGTTATGAGAATAATTTTGAAATTGAACAATCAGACCGAAATGAAAATAATATTGAAGCTATGGAACTTCAGAATCTCCAACAAAGTGTAAGAATTGAGTCTAATGCAAGCTTCGGAGGAAATGTGGAAGAGATAAATAATGAAGCTGAAGTTGAACAATTACGTTTAACCTTTACAGCTGCTTTGTTGGAATTTGAGGATGTAGAACCTTTATCAAGATATATCATACCCAGATTATATCCAACTAGCAAAGTGGAAAAATATACTCAAATAATGAACTCACAAATAATACCTCAATACTTATTTACAAATATCTCCCTTGAAAGACTAACTTCTTTAATATATATTTCAGCAGTAAGCATTGCAAGAATAATGGGTTTTTAAAACCAAGCCACTTAATGGCCATGAACATCGAACTGTCAGAAATATGCCACACTGGGAAAAGCGCTTAGTTAGAAAAGTTGAAACTCTAAGAAAGGATTTGGGAAGGTTGACTGAATACAAAAATGGTATTACAACAAGGAAACTAAAAAAAACACATTGCAAAAATAATACAACCTCTATCAACAGATAATATCACAGTACAAAACATTATAGATATTAGAGATATTAAATGGCAATCTCTTGCGGCTTATGCGAAGCGCTTAGCAAGGTACCGAGAATGCAGGGATAGTAGGACTCAGAATACTCATTTTCATAGAAATGAGGGTTCCTTTTATAGGAAACTTGATGGCAATCAACATGAATCCAATGGACAGCCAAATATGATCGAAATGACTGATTACTGGTCTAGCTTGTGGAGTCACCATAAAAGTTTCCACCGGACCGGCTTCATTATACAAAAAAAAAGAAATGGACAACATAAATCTCCCTGAGATGGAAGTTTCAATAACAGTAAGTGATTGTAGAGAGTGCAGTGGCTGAAACACATAATTGGAAAGCAACTGGTCCAGATTGCATGCATAACATACGGCTGAAAAAGTTAACCTGTACCCACACATACATTGCAAAAGCTTTTACCGAAATACTACATAATCCTGCCCGAACGCCTGAATTTATGACTATTGGGAACACCTATTTATTGCCAAAGCAAAAGGAGGCGAACCACCCAAACCAATTTCGTCCAATAACGTGCCTCTCAACCATCTATAAGCTTCTCACAAAAATCTTAGCAAATAAAATCTATGCGCATTGTGATGTTAATGGCATATTCACAAATGAACAGAAAGGATGTAGAAAACATACAAAAGGATGTAAAGATCAACTCACAATAGTTGTTGTACAGCAAGCTATTAAGAAACATAAAAATCTCAGTATGGCATACATTGATTATCGCAAAGCGTTTGATTCTATGCCACATAATTATCTAATTCATATTTTAAGAATATACAAAGTTGACAGGAACATCATTAACTTAATGGAACATCTAATGGCTAAATGGAACATCCGCTTATGTACCTCTGTGAGTATGAGCAATCCAATTCCAATAAGAAATGGCATCCTTCAGGGCGATGCATTCAGTCCGCTTTGGTTTTGTCTTGGATTAAACCCTCTTAGCAAGCAACTTTGTAATATGAAAACGGAACTCGGATTTAAGTTGAAATATGAGCAAAGTCAAACACTAATTAACCATCTTATGTACGTAGATGATATTAAATTATACGCACCAAATAAGGACAAACTTCACAGAATGATAAGAATAGTCGATGAGTTCAGTCAGGGTATTAGTATGAGTTTTGGCTTAGACAAATGCAAAATAGCGCATTTGGTAAGAGGAAAAGTAGTAAAAAACAGTGAAGGTTGTGCAATAAGCGATGAGAGAATAATTGAAAGTCTGGCTGAAGAGGAAAATTATAAATATTTAGGTTTTCTTCAGTTAAGGGGGTTCGACACAGCATGCATAAAAAAGAATATTGAGGTTATATTTAATAAAAGGTTAAGAAAGATACTAAAGTCGAAGCTAAACGCTGGAAATAAATGCAAAGCTATTAACACCTGGGCTATTCCAGTTTATAACTACTCATTTGGAGTTATAAAGTGGTCAGATACAGACATCGATAGCATATCGAGAAATATCAGGGTCTTGCTCACAAAATACCAATCACACCATCCCAAAAGTGCTATTGAAAGAGTCATAATACCGAGAGAATTAGGAGGGATTGGTATTTTGAAGCATCGCAGAGTTGCAGGAAAAACAAATTTGTAACTTACGGGAATATTTCCTGAATTCGAGCAACTGTGAAATTATAAATGCAATAACTAGATCGGATGAAAATTACACTCCTCTATGTCTAAGCAGCATGGAACATACTACACCCGTCAATGTAAAAAGTAGTGATGAGCTGTTAGAGGCATGGAGAGTAAAGCAAATACATGGAAAGCATCCTCGTGAAATGTTTAAGGAAGAAATAGATAGCCACAATTCCAACTTGTGGCTCAGGAAAGGTAAACTGTTTATGGAAACTGAGGGCTTCATAATTGCGATACAGGATGGTGTAATTGCTACCCGTAACTATAGAAGACATATACTTCATGAAGACATGCCAACAGATAAGTGTAGAAGATGCAACACAACTTCCGAAACAATAGAGCATATCATATCTGGGTGTCCTATGCTATCTCCAGCAGAATATCTCGAAAGGCACAATAAAGTAGCTAAAATCATACACAAGAGCCTGGCAAAAGCAAATCGGATTTTGGAAACAGATGTACCATATTATAAGTATAAGCCCCTTCCTGTTACGGAAAACAATAACATAGTGTTGTACTGGGATAGGCAAATTATAACAGACCGCACAGTTGCTGCTAATAAGCCTGATATTTTAATATATGACAGTAGAAATAAATACATCTATATTATTGACGTTTCTATCCCATTAACTGAAAACTTGCAAAAAGCGTATAACAACAAAATTACGAAATATACAGATCTGGCAATTGAATTAGAACAAATGTATCATATTACAACGATAAAAATTCTCCCGATTATTATATCCGCCACAGGTGTTGTTCCAAAGAACCTAATAACTAATTTAAAAATATTAAACATGGAAGAGAATATTGATGAAATACAGAAAGCAGTTATATTATCAACATGTCATATAGTTAGAAAATTTATAAGATAAACACTATAACTTCACAAGAAGAAAACAATAGTCCCAAGAGATCAATAAACCCAACTAGCGTACTCCTTGGTCACAGACACGGATACGTAATTTCCGGCCTTATGCTGAGAATGTTGTAATAAGAATAATAATAATAATAATAATAATAATAATAATAATAATAATAATAATAATAATAATAATAATAATAATAATAATAATAATAATAATAATAATAATAATAATAATAATAATAATAATAATAATAATAATAATAATAATAATAATAATAATAATAATAATAATAATAATAATAATAATAATAATAATAATAATAATAATAATAATAATAATAATAATAATAATAATAATAATAATAATAATAATAATAATAATAATAATAATAATAATAATAATAATAATAATAATAATAATAATAATAATAATAATAATAATAATAATAATAATAATAATAATAATAATAATAATAATAATAATAATAATAATAATAATAATAATAATAATAATAATAATAATAATAATAATAATAATAATAATAATAATAATAATAATAATAATAATAATAATAATAATAATAATAATAATAATAATAATAATAATAATAATAATAATAATAATAATAATAATAATAATAATAATAATAATAATAATAATAATAATAATAATAATAATAATAATAATAATAATAATAATAATAATAATAATAATAATAATAATAATAATAATAATAATAATAATAATAATAATAATAATAATAATAATAATAATAA